>WNYA01002447.1:0-41066 GCA_019512145.1 Engystomops pustulosus
TTTTATTTTACATTGTTAGGAGATGTTGACTAACTTTATTTTGGATCCTTAGTTAAAGCCAATATAGAAGGAAACTACACTAAATAAAATAATCCATGAAATTATCAACATTTCACATGGTCAAAATGGTGATCAGACAACTTAGTATTCATTAGACATCATTGACAATGATTGCACTGAAGTGTTTAGAGTAATGTTCCCTTCATTCTACTACTACTACTACATTATTAGGCCTTATGCAAATGGCACATTTCAGTAACAGAATACCACACCATAACACCTTATAAAACAGTGTTCATAGCTATACAGTGGTGTGGTACCTTGTGCCTGTGTACCGTCGCTAGGCACATGGTTCTGCCATGCTCATTATATTTACTAAACAGTATGGTAAGGCACTAGTAACTAAATATTTTATGTTGAAATGACAAGTTATTTGGATAAAACATATGTATATACACATAAGCATTTTGCGTGAAATGTTCCAACTTCAAAGAAGACTTACGCCATAGCACATGTTAGAAAGTTCCCTGTAGAACATTTGTTAATGGTTTCATTAGCCATTACTAACAGCATGGAGTAGCTCTGTGTCATTAGCAATGCACCCAGGGAATCTAAAGCTTGCTGTGCTTAGGGGACACAAAGCAGCTGCAGATTCAACCTAAGATTTCTCCATTCACAGAACAAAAGAAAGATAATTGAAACATAAGAGCTTTAAGGGGTATCCCCATTTCAGCAAATTAATGTTATCTAATATATAAAGCTGTGTGTATGTGTGTGTGTATGTATGTAAAGATGTCCGCTAAAGGAATCTGTACGTCACGTTTACAACCACCAATTTTGCACAGCTTGCTCACTTTTATGCAGGCCAAGCCCATCCACCAAGATTTTGAGCAAAATTTTCACCCGACACTTCCAAATCAACTTACTACCACCATATCAGGAGCATTGTCCTCTGCGCTGTGGTGGTGGAAACTGAGCCTTGATTTGGTTGCTATTCGCCCACAGGTCATTTAGTTAGCTTGAGCTTTGATTGGATCCTAGAGGCAATTAGTAAAAATACATCTTATTGTGAGGTAAGATAGATGGGCTCCAGAGATAGGTGGAATTTTCATAAATGGTCTGAGGTAAACTGTTTCAGTCGCCCATGGTAAAACCAAACAGAGATCAGCTGTTATTTTATAAACACTGTGAAGGTGGAACTGAAACTTACTTCTGATTGGTTGCCAATGGCACTTCTGATGAATCTCACATAGTGACGTTTGAGACACGAAAGTTACGCAATGAGAGTGCCAAGACAGTGACTGCAATGAGAGTGCCAGAGACAGTTGGACTGAAATGCGAGTGCCGATACAGTTAACTGGCAATGAAGTGTCAGAGACAGTGACTGCAATTGAGATTGCCAGAACAGTACTGGAAGAGAGTGTCCAGAGCAGTGACTTGAAATTAGAGTGTCAGGACGTGACTGGGCATGAGAGTGTCAGAGACGTCACTCGAATGAGAGATGTAGAGACAGTGACTGGGAATGAGAGTGTCAGAGACAGCACTCGACATATAACTGCTTGAGACTGAAAACTGAAAGAGACTGGCCTGGACAGCAAGTTCAGAACAGAGAGGTCAGAAGACAGAGAAGGTCAGAGACGGAGATGTTCAGGACAGTCTACTAGATCATACAATACATCATTTGTTAACTCATTCTATTCATGATCAGCTAAGATCAGTTATTACATCACCGAGCAATGCAGAGCTACGCTAGTTTATTTATATAATGAAAAGTTTGTTCCATATACTTTATGACATTGTCAAAACTTCTGTATCACTTCTCAGAGTGTTCTAGAACTGCTTGTGTCCTTCTATAGTACGTGCTTTCTATGTTCCGTCCAGTTGATAGAAGTCTGTCCATGGTCACACAGGCACACGGCTCAATTATACACAATCAAATCCTGATTACTTTCTGTGAATTACAAAGTGATACATGTAAACTGAATTAAAGTGTCCTTTTTTCATATTGTACTAGTACTTCTGAAATGCTGCACAATGGCTAGAATGCGGATATGCATAATAAATACCACCTTTCACAAAGTGGGGTAATGGATGCTGGTGAGTTTTTCTGCAATCTCCATTGTGGTATTTTGTAGGATTGTACTCTAAAGCATTATAAAAATACTATAAAGAGTCTATGTAATCTTTTTTTTCTACAGCTAGTGCCCCTAAGGTCGTGTTCATGCTGTGTGAGGAGATGCGGTGTCATGAGAACCCTGGAATTGGTGAGATGAGAGAGACATGAGGGTTTTTTACCTTTGTGAGAAGGGGTAGTGAAACACTTGGTGGGTGTGAGTTTATTAGAAAGAGGTTTGTGAACTGCGGGGTACTGGCTTGGTGTGCGTCGGATTAAGGCCACTGGGGAGGTAGGATTTTTGCGGATGTGGGGTTGTTAAGAGGGCAGAGACATGGGTGTGAAGGATTTAGAATGGAGTGACAAGGATAATGGAGGCAGGATGGCACTGGAAGTTTGTGTCTACAATCCGATTCCCTGAAATATGAAGAAAGTAAGATTAATCTGCTTCTGGAACGTGTCATTAATGTTTTTTTGGTCCTACAGCGATTCATAGCTGATGCAGGTGACATCTCACAGCTATTGGATGGAGCGTCACTATACAAACTTTGTGTCAGTACGTAACCAGAAGTTCTATCAGGGCTGACCGGGATGAAAACTCAGAAGGAACCTCTGTGAGTTCGGAGTATATCTTCGCATTTCATTGCTTGGATACTGTTGAATCTCTGTCCGCAAGGGGCACGGTTAACAAAGGCTTTTGTTTGTTTTCCATTTAAAGGACAACCTGTCATCAGGTCTCGTCACATTTCTGTCACCTCTACCGGTTGAGCAAGCTCATCTAGATTACATTCCAGGCTTTATATCTAGTCAATTCATATTTATCTTGCAAAATCTCTTTTCTTTATATGTAATGAGCTGGGCACATGGTCAAGGCGTGATGTCAACCCCTGTTAACCCCCCCCCCCTCCTCCCCCCGCTCATGTCTTGTGTAAGTATAGTAAAGCATTTGCTAATGCTGTGCTTTATCTGCTGACATGCTCTGGAGCTTTTGTCTCTCCGACACCACACAAACGCACACGGGCTGCAGGGTGTGTGGGCCACCAGTACCAGAAGCACATAGGAGGAGGCCATTACACCATTATACCGTCACATCATTATACAGGGCTTTCAGTCAGCACATGGAGGAGCCTTACAATCTTACAACCCCATTACACTCACATCATATACAGACTGCAGCCAAAAAACTTGGTGGGGGGGTGACTGTGCTCCCACTGATAATAGCTGGAAACTGAAATATGATAATAAACTCATTGGACTCTACAGTCAATTTGCATACAGCTTTAGGACCTCATTGCTTGAGTTTACAAGCATGTGAGGGAGCATGAAGGGGATAGAGGCAATGCTTTCTAAGGCAGTTTATGAAAATTTTATTTAGTTTATGGGGTTAATTTGCTCCCGGGTTCTCTTTAATAACCTTCTCTCTACCCATGACTCTTTTATTTGAACAGATGGTGGTTATTGGTTAAGGAGGATCCTTTTGTTTGGCCCTGTTTTGATCCTATTGAAGATAACAGAGGCCATTAGTGAATTGTGATTTATTTCCCTTCACCACACAAAATAGTACTAAAAATTTGAATATTTGTGATAAAATATAGATCTTTGCTATATGGAAAACTGTGGGCAAAGAGTGGGGCAGTGAAAAAAGCTTATGATCTGGTGGGGGTATGACTGGCTCTCTTTAATAATTTAGAAATTTTATATGTAATTCGACAATTTGAATAAATATTCTAATTATCAGAGGTAAAAAGGATCTTAACTTATCACCTTTAGGCATAGCATGGCGTAAATTGTTTTCTATAGTTTTCAGGTCAGGCTTTAAATGGCAAATTACTACTTAATTGTCTGCCAAGACCACTGTGAATTAGGTTCAAGCATGCAGAAAAATCAGGAATTCATTGACACTTCTTGCCCACCTATTTTCCCCTTCCCTCCATTATCTGGTCAGGCTGCATTGCATACTGTTATCTTTCTTCTTGCTACAAGGATTTAAAGTACGAAGGACAAATCAATGCCTAATAATTACCTTGGCAAGGACTTGATATTTGATGTATAGAACAATTATGACAAAGCTGAAAATATTATTCACCTCCATATTCTTTAACTAACTTCACATTTTTTTGTACTTTTTTATACTTCCTCCTCTCTAACTTCCATCAACAGCTACATGCCCTTTGTATCTAAATACCACGCAGTAAACATTTTGGATTGTTCCCGGCAACTAATAATGTCTGTCACAAAGTTCAACAAACAAAAATAATATTTGAAAATGGTTTAAAAGGACACAATGTTATCCAACATAACAAGTAAAATGGTTAATTGCTTTGCAATGTCTTTCCCGCTCAGCCATTCGATTGTATATTACATCTCATGCTCTTTACACATCCTTGCTTTTGCCTTTTATATTATTATAAATTGTCTGCGTTGTTTTCTTTTCTTTGAAATGATGTTTTTTGAGGAGTTAGGAGTCTGCTTTTCATAAATCTATTGACTTCCTTGTTCAATGAAACACTAACATAATGTTACTATGAATCACCATTCCGTCGTAAAATTGGATTTGAAAATACAAAAAGAAATATTTTCACGTAAACTGAAAGACAAAATTCAAACTTCTGCATGAGAAGGGGTCCTAAATAACCTTCAGTATTCAAACTATCCCGCAACAAGTATAATTTTGGTCCTCTATGACTATTCTATTTCTAAGGAGCTGTAATTAGGTGGTTAAAAATTAGGGATTTTTTTGAGCAGGCGCCACAAGACATGTGCATAGGTAGGGACGGTGTAGGAGTGGGATGGATTTTGCAAGCAGCAGCGTCGCATCCCCGCTGAGCGGGAGGACCTGGGTCCCAGAGGTATCCTGAGAAAAAAGCAGAAAAACAATAGAAAAAACGAAGAAACAGGAGAAAAAACGGGGTTTTGGATAACGCGCTACATCCGAAATGAGGTAATTAGGGTTTTTTTATTGATTGAGTATTGGACCATGGGGGGGAGCGTTTCAACACCGTACGGTGGTCCATCAGGTCTAAAAAACATTATCGTAGTTACACATACAAAAGACAAAAGCCGAAAAAATAACAAAGCATAATTATAAATTGTATAATGTTTTGGTTATTTATTATTACAAAGTGGAAATAGATCCACATACAGATTGGTTAGCACAAAAAAAAAAAAAATAACAGAGTTAACACAAAACACAAATCGACCTGAAAACAACATCACAATGGGGGATTATATTGGACAATATAAAAGTTAGAATGATGCTATACCATTGCCAAAATACTACATGAAATATTTTGAAAAACATGATTACTTGATCCTCATTGATAAGTATGTACATTAATATTTGTAATTCATTATTTTTACCATCGATGAAATGAATGAGGTAGTTGAATTAAGTGAGTGGAATTCTAGTGTCCGATAAAGGGTGCAATAAGGGATTGAATGATTAAATAAATAAATAAAGAGAACTAAATAAAAAATCTAAATGAGTAAAGATAATAAATAAGTGTTTGGGTGAATTAGATAATGGTTGTCTTGAATGATTGAATTCAATAGACGTATGTGAATGGAGGATATATAGGTGATCAGGATAGAAGTATTGCTGAGAGAGTGATGGAGTTGTTGCTGAGGTGTAGTGTATTATCATAGGAGAGTTACCTGCAGGGGAGGGGCGGGGATCCCTGGTAAGTGCAGAGCTATGCTGCTAATGTCCAGCCTGGAATAAATGGCAGAGAAATTCATTAAGGAAGTTTGGAATATAGGGGGAAGAGGTTGATGTGAGACGGGAGGTAACTGTTTTTTTTACTATTGTCCAGGGTGCCGCGGGTCGTGAAGCCTCTAGGTAAGCGTCTGTCGGTCACGCAGGAGGATGCTATGTTGCGTGCTGGCACGAGAGGACGGAGCGCGCGCGCGGGATACAGCTGTGTTTATTGACAATGGGATGAGTAGGGTCGTGCGCATAGCGCCAGTCCCAGACACCAGGTGTATGAGCAGGCCGTGATGGGCAGTACTACTGCTGAGTGGAGAGTATTTATGTGATGTGTGTATGAATGTGATAAATTTGTGTTGTAGTGGAGTACGGGCGCAGTTTTGGCTGAGAATCAACTTAGAATGAGTGCATCCCTAGTGAGAATAATGAAATTGGTCATGGGGTGAAAATGAGACGAAGGATCGTTGTGTTATTAAATGAGTCTGGTTAGAGTTGATTGCATGGAGCGAGAATAGAAGATGAATAGGTGCCTTAGTAAGTTACTTGAATGAATTATATATTAAATGAATTAATATTTAATAAATGATTATCTTAGGGATTGTATTAGGTAGAGGGAATGTTATGGCACATATAGATAAGTGTTGTTCTGCCTATGTATTGGAGTTGCATTGGCATTCTAGAGGTAATGGTGAAGGATGAAGTGGCAGTTGAGAAACGAGAGGATCTCAAATTCTCGCCGGTGGTGGTTGAGCAGAAAGTTTTTTCTTCTGTGTTGGATTTTTCGCACATTCAAAGACATCTATGGACCGCATTGAAAGATCCGTTTCATAGTTTAGAAAGGGTTGGTTGAGATTTTGCATGTGGCTTTTGATTGCTGGGGCAGTGGTATGTAGTGCGGAGTGGTTCTATCTCTCCTTAATGTGACAGCTGTCGATTGGGCATGGGCAGATTTTGAGTGAAAGGGTTCAACTTGTAAGATGGGCCAGTTGTTTTTTTCATGATTTGGTTTTATACTACTGTCTATGGCTGGTGTTGTATGTGGTTAGAAGTTTGAGCTGGGGGGTTGTTTGGTGTGTAATGTTGTGTTTGCTGTTTGGCAGGTGCATTGATTTTGAGTGGGGAAAAGTGTTTTGGTGAAGGCATCTTGACTAGTTTTTTCGGATAATGCGTGTCTTTAAAGACGTTGTTTAAGGCCTTTGGCTTGGGGCTTGAAGGTGGTGGTGTTCATCAAAGAGTTTTTTCTCATTCGTTTGATATTGACCGTATGGGATATTGCGGAGCGCCTGGGTGTGTGTGCGCTGCGGAAGTCCAATACTGTTGACGTCTCAGATTTAAATTTGTACTGGTGGAAGAAGGATCCTGTGTTGTTGAGATGGATTGAGAGGCGTCCTGAAGTCTATTTTGTGTGGTGGAGTGGTTCGTAGGTTACTTTGGCCCATTGTGTTGGTCGTTATTTAGATGGGCGATGAATTCAGTGGGCTGTCTGTTTTGTTTCCATCCCAGATGACAGAACAGTCGTCGATGTAGCGACGGAAGAAGATATGTTGTTCTTCTAAGTGATTGGGGGCAAGGATGTACTCTTTTCGAAGGTGTCCCCATAGTACATATTCTGCGTATGAGGGGTGCGACCCTCGTGCCCCTGTCGCACCTTTGATTCTGGCGTAGATATTGTCTTCCGAAGGAGAAGGATTGTTTGGTGGAGATGAATTCTATACGTTGAGTAGACAAATGGTTTGGGCTGGGGCATGTTTGGGGTTGGAACAACAAGGAAGCTTTTCTATGGGATCTGTCCTAGTTTGTGTGGGAATGTTGGAATAGAGTGCTGAATCAACGTCGGCTGTTAGTAGAGACCAATTTTTCCGGTTTCCTTGGGTTTCTCGGTGGGGGTTGTTTCAGTAGTAGGAGTTATGTGATAAGTGTGAGTTGAGTCTTTCAAATATAATGGGCGTTGGAGCACACAGGGTTTGCATGGAGGTCTATGTAATGTGACTGATTTCAGGTCAGAGAATTGATTGCCAAGATTTCCACACCTCCCTCACCTAGACCACCTGGGCCGGCCAATCATATCCGGCCAATCATACTCTTACATCCATGTCTGTCACCTTACATAGACCTCCATCTCCAACCCTGTTGCTCCAACTCCCAGCTTATTTGGAAAGACTCACTCAACTTATCAATGAACTCCTACTACTGCACCCCCCACCTGGGGGAGAGAACCCAAGAAACGGGAAAAATTGTCACTACTAACAGCAGTATCAGCACTTCTATTCCAACATTCCACACACCTAGAACAGATCCATAGAAACCTTTCCGTTGTCCAACCCAACATGCCCCCAAGCCCCAACATTTTCTTACTCAACATTATAGAATTCATTCTCCACCACAACTCCTTCTCCTTCCGAAAGACAATATCCTACCGCTAGATCAAAGGGTGCGCCATGGGCAAGGAGTCGCACTCCTCATACGCGAATCTGTACCTGGGCACCTTCGAAAAAGAGTCCCATCCTTGTGCCCCAATCTCTTCAGAACACATCATCTGTCTTCCGTCGCTACATAGACGACCTGTTCTTCATCTGGATGTACAAACAGAAACGTCCAACGGAATTCAATCGCCCATCTAAATAACAACACAATGGGCCTAAACTTCCCTACAACACCACGTCCCCACACAATAGACTTCCTGTACTCTCAATCCATCTCAACAACCTGATCCTTCTCCACTCCCGCTACACATTTTAACATCTTAACGTCAACAGTTTACTGACTTCCGCAGCGCACATCAACACCCCATGGCTCCGCTATCCCATACGGCAATTCAAACGAATTAGAAAAACTTCTTCGAACACCACCACCTTCATCAACCCAACCAAAGCCTTAAACAACGTTTTAAAGACACTTCCCGAATAAAAACTAGTCAAGATGCCTTCACAAAAACCTTTCCACTCAACTCAAAATCAAGTGCCTCCAAACAAGCAAACCAAACTTCAAACCCACCCGCACAACCCCTCCACCACTATCATAACCACTACAACACCAAGCCATAGCATTATAAAACCAATATTAAAACACTGGCCCATCTTATACAGTGACCCTCACCTCAACACTCTCGGCCCCAATCGAACATCTGTTCACCTTCAGGAGAGACAACAGACCCTCCCGCAACATAAAACTTGCCCAGCAAACTCAAAGCCACCTCCAATCTCAACCAACCACTTTTTCTAACTCTGAAAGGATTCGTTCAATGCGCTCCACTAGATTTCTTTGCTGTGTCGAACATCCAACACGAGAAAAACTTCTTGCTCACCACCACCGCGAGAATTTTTGAGATCCTCTCAGTTTCTCAACTGCCACTCATCCTCACCATTTACCTCTTAGAATGCCAATGCAAACCATCCAATACATAGCAGAACAACCCAGGAACTTCACATCAGAAAATAGTAAACTAAAAATAAAAAAAAAAAGGAAAAACCCCAAAATCAACCAAGATCCAACATCACAAAATAAAAGGCTTTTCTCAACATAGTTTACATCCGAAAAGAACAATTTCGCAACTAAAACATGACAAGACTTCAGTAATGCTCTTGATCACGCCCGTCCACAAATACCCACCCCCATCCATCAACAGATTCCAAAAACTACAAACGCCAAAAGAAAACCGAAGAATCCTATTGATTTACAAATTGAACACCCTTTCACCCCTCAGGACGAAACGATATGGTCGAGGACATCATATTTTAACCATCACAAACATCTGGGACCTCTGTACAAATCGCGTTGTACAACCATGGAAAAGGAAAGGCAAAAGATCCACTGCCAAGTCTTTGTATTCGTCGTTTAAACATTATTTTTTAATTATTTTATATTATTTTCAATTCAATGTATTATTCATATTGTTTTTTCCATTATTAATTATTACATCTCTAAACTGATAAAAAAAAAAAATATCACAACATCTTTATTCTAAATGTGTATTAATGTATATTTTTCATCTGTCATAAAAAAACATGGATGCAAATTTAAACTAAATAAACAGAAAAAAAAATCAACAAATACAGAAAGTTATTACTGCAGTCAAAAACCACCATCTAATTAATGTATTTAATTATTATTATTATAAATGCGTTCCTTTTACCCGCATATGTGGACCACTAATCACTCATATTATAACAACCAAAGACCAAAGGCACAACAAAAATTTCCAAAATAAACTACCTAATACCATCAAAAAAAAACAAACAAATCCCTCAAAAAATAAACAAAAATAAATTCAAATTTATTAACTATCGATAATTCATTTACTATATCTATTCATTCAGATAAGCTTACTACTAAATTCACCTATTCATCTACTATTCGCGCTCCATTCATCAACTGTCTAAACAGACTTCAATAATACCCACGACTTCTGTCTCATTTCAAACCCCAACCCCATTTCCATTTCAGCATATTCTAATATCAGTGCACCTCATTTCTAATTAAATATTCTCATCCAAACTGCCCTTACTCACCCATACCAACAGGGAAACCACACGATTATCCATTACCTCCCCACTCCTCGATCATCCTCATAAAGTATCCCGGTCACCTTCCTTTGCTCTCCAACTTCATAGCTCTTCTACTGAACGCACTTTTCTTTTCCCTACCTGTGCTGTCCTTCATCCACAATCCCTCCTACTCATCCCATTGTCAATAAATACAAAAATACAGCGTGTCGCCCGCTTGCGCGGCTGCCGTCCCTGCGTGCCAGCACGCAACATATCATCTCCTGCGGCCCGGGCGAACCAGAGCTAACCATAGACGGCTCCCGACCCGCGGCACACCTGGACATAGTAATTTTTCCCGCTCCCGTTCTCACATACAACCTCTTCCCCTCTATATTCCAAACTTCCTTAATTGACTATCGTCCTGCCCATTGCTTCCCCGGCTGGACATTCGGGCAGCATAGCTTCTGCCTCACTTTACCCGGAATTCCCCCCCACCCCCTGCAGGTAACTCTCTAAGTATAACACCTACCCTCATCAAACACCCATCACTCTCTCAGGCAATAACTTCTCTCCTGATCATCTATATATCATCCATTCACATAAAGCTATGAATCCAATCATTTCAATACAACCTATCTAATCACCCAACCTTATTTATTTATTTACTCATCTATTTATTATTCATCTAATTATTTAACATCATTCCAATCCCTTAGCACCCTTTTCATCTGCACTATAATTCCCACTCAACTTATTCAACTAGCCGTAACCTCATTCATTTCATCTATGTAAAAATTACTGAATTACCAATATTAAGTGTTACCATACTTGATCAATGATGGTATCATTAATCGATGTATCAACAGACATTATTTTGCAACTGTATGCATCATCTAACTTTTATATGTCCCATATATCATTCCACCATTCGGTTTTTTTTCTCCTTATACAGTACTATTTATTGTCCATAACCATCTGTATTTAGTATCTATTCCATTCCACTTTTTACTATTACATTAACCAAACCATCTATACTAATTTTACTAATTAATGCTTTTGTGTATATGTTTTTCTCTGCTTTGTCTTTTGTCTTTTGTAAACCTCATATTAATGTTTTTTAAACCTGATGCAGACACCGTTCGACGGCGTTTGGAAACGCGTTGTCACATACTAGATCAATAAAAAACCCTAATTACCGCTCATCCTCGGATGTATCGCGTCTATCCACAAACCCCGTTTTTCTCTTTTTTCCATATTCTAAGGAGCTGGGATAACTGTTCTGCTCCTCTGTAGATGTGAGATCTCAGCAGTACTGACAAATTTTTGGAATAGCGTGATATTAGAAGTGAAAGCTGTTAGTCGGCACATCCATTGTAACTTGCTTCAAATGTGCAACAAAGTTTCCATGTACATTTTTACCAAGTTACAAAAAGATCCACCGCTCCAGGAAAATTCACTGTCTACTCATTCTTTTAGCTCCTTTAGCCTTCTGTGGGTCACGTCTCTTGAAATACTAAGCATGAATTGCCTTCAGGTTTTCTGCGACTTAATTTTCTTTCTCAAGGTGTTTTCTGCTTAGTTAGCTGCCTTTAAATACAGATTTTTAAAATGAAAATCACCCAAGGATCTTTTTTACTCTGCCCATTGAATTCCCCTATTCTTTCTTGACTTTTGAAGCAAGATTTTGAGGCCAGATTAATTAACTTTTTTAACCACCTAGTTTGAACCTTTAGGACTAAGCATTGTTTTTTTTCTATTTTTCATTTTTATCATCAAGGGTTCTAAACCCATAGCTTTTTTTTATCTTTCTGTTAGCAGTGCTGTGTTGTGGAATACAAGTTGCCATTTTTCAATGGCAACAACAGTTTTGTAACAGAATATAACTGGAAAAAACCCTCTGAGATGGATAGAAACAGGGCCACGATTAAGGGTGTTGGGGGGCCCCTGGCGCAAAATCTGTGGATCCTCCACTGATTGCAGCGTGCATACTCTTCCTCCTGCTCCCTATCCACTATCCCCGGCTAACACAGCTACGTCAGCCGCCTCATCCCTAGTACTCACAGCTAGCATCCAGCCGCCTCATCCCTGTACCACGGCTACATACAGCCGCCTCAGTCGCCCCCAGTAACACACAGCTACATACAGCCTCCCTCATCCCTAGTAACAACACCGTGCTAACATGCAGAGCCGCCTCACCCCAGTACACATCTAAACACAGGGACATCCTCCTCATATTCCCCTTTACCCCCTCTACATACATCCGCCATCCTCTATCCCAGCAGGTTCCACCCATGCTCTACATCCAGTCCACCTCCTCTCCATGAACACTCTACATACTGCTATCCGTCATCCCCAGTAACACACTACATACAGCTGCCCTCAGCCCCCAGTAACCCAGCTACATAACAGCCGCCTCCTCCCCCAGGTAAACACAGCTACATACAGCCACCTCGCCCCCATAACACGCCATCATAACAGCTTGCCGGCATCACCAGTAACACAGCTACACAACACCGCTTATCCCCTTTAACACAGCTACATAAGTCCCTAATCCCCCAGTAACCACTCTACATACAAGCCACCTCATCCCAGTAACACAGCTACATAACATCCGCCCTGCAATCACTCACCAGTAACACGCTACATACCCCGCCCTCACCCCCATAACACCGCTACATACAGCTACCTCATCAATCCACAGTAACACAGGCTAGCATACCTCCGCCTCATCCCAGTAACAAGCTATACACAGCCGCCTCATCCTTCCTTACTGTAACAGCAGCTCCATACAGCCCGCCTCATCCCCTGTAACACAGTCTTGCAATACTCCACGCTCGCCCCCACTAACACAGCTACATACGCCGCCTCGTCCCCAGTAACCAACCGCTATCTACAGCCGCCTCATCCCCTGTCACACAGCTACAATACGCTGTAGCTGCCTTCATCACCCAGTCAACCCAGCTATCAATAGCAGCCGCCTCGTTCCCCAGTGACACATCTACATACAGCCCCTTGTCCCCAGTACACCTCTACAGCATACTGCCGCGCCCCGGCCTCGCCTCCAGTAACAGACCACTACTACAACCGCCTTGGCCCCAGTAACGAGAGCTACATACAGCCACACTCACCCCCAGTACCACAGCTACATAATACCGCGCTGTCCCCAGTAACAGGCCCCCGTTACATACTGCTGCCTCGCCTCCAATAAACCACACATATCTAACCCGCCTTGGCCCCAGTAACAGAGCTACATACACCGCCGCCTCACCCCCAGTAACACAGCCTACACACACAGCCGCCCTCGACCCCCAGTAACACATCTTTATTATAAAACCTTCACCCCTCCCAGATATGCAGTCCCATTTAACACCCCTCAGCCCTCACCAACCCCAGCCTGCAGTTTATCCATTACACACAGTTATACCTGATATATACCACACATAAGTTCTCACTGAGGTATTCTGCACCCATATATATACAAGTAAGCACACAATTTATGTATCCATAGACATTTATCACTAATATCCCAGAGAATACACAAACTCATAAGTATATACACACATACGTATATATACATCCCCACAATATACAACTGACATATATACACATACATGCAGTATAAAAACACCATATACACACAGAATGTCCACACAACGAACAGGCTAAATACCCCACATTCAGTATATACATCCTTTCACACACATACCGGAAATGTACACAGAGCATCTACAGTACATACCACATACCCAGCATATAAAGATAAGTCCATATATATTTAAAGTCACATATATATGCTTATACCATAGATGCGTGTATAATTCACATTATATCGACTAGAAAACCCAGTATATACATCTAATACCGTAGGGGATCCAGCTGACATCCGCCGCCTCATCATCCCTTAACCGCTACAATGCAGCCTCCTCACCCATAACTACAGCCACATACAGGCGCCGTCATCCCCTGTGCAAACAGCTACATACAGTCACTTAGCCCCCAGTTACACAGAGCTACATACCAGCCACCCTCGTCCCATTAACACAGCTACATCCAGCCGCCTCACAAACCCCCACACAGTAACCAGCTACGTATACAAGCCGCCTCACCCCCATAACCCGCTACATAACAGCTACCATCATCACGACAGTAACACCGCTACATACAGCCACCTCGTCCCCAGTAACCCAGGCTACATAACCTTCTCGCCCCAGTAACACAGGCTCATAGCCTGCCCCGCTCAATCCCCAGTAACACAGTTACATACACCGCCTCGTCCCCTAACACAGCTACATGCAGCCGCCTCACCCCAGTAACAGACACCGTACAACACAGCGCCTCCATCCCCTTTAACACAGGCTACCTACATCCGCCCCATCCCCAGAACAACGCTAATACACGAGTAGCCGATCCGCCTCATCCTATTAGCACCAGCTACATACAGCCGCCTCATCCCCAGAAACGACATTAAATACAGCCGCCTCGTCCCAGTACACCCTACATCAGCCGCCGCCTCACCCCAGTAACACCGCTACCACAGCCGGCCTCATCCCCTTTAACACAGCTACATACACCGCCCTCTCCCCAGTAACAAAGCTATACCCGCGCCTCATCCCTAGTACCACAGCTACATACAGCCGCCTCATCCCATAACACAGTTACATACATCCCGCTCGTCCCCGAGTAAACGTACATGCAGCCGGCCTCACCCCCAGTAACACCGCTACACACAGCCGCCTCATCCCCTGTACACATCTACATCCAGCCGCCTCATCCCCAGTAACAAACTAACACAGCGCTCATCCCTCAGTAACACAGCTACATACGCCCCGCTCATCCCAGTAACACGTTACATACAGCCGCCTCGTCCCCAGTAACAACAGCTACATTCAGCCGCCTCACCCCATTAAACACCGCTACCCACAGCAGCCGCCTATCCCTGGTAACACAGCTACTACAGCCGCATCACCCCAGTAACAAAGCTATACCCAGCCAGCCCCTCATCCCTAGTAAACCCCGCTACATACAGCCTCCTCATCCCCAGGAAACACAGTTACTACACCGCCGCCTCGTCCCCAGTAACACAGCTACGTGCAGCCGTCCCTCCCCCCAGTAAACAACCGCTACACCAGCCCCTCAATCCCCTGTACCACACTACATACAGCCGCCTCATCCCATACCGAAGCTTACACAGCACAAGCCGCCTCATCCCTAGTAACACGCTACATACAGCCGCCTCATCCCCTGGTAACACAGCTACATAAAGTCACCGTCGCCCCCACCTACACATACATACAGCCAAGCCGCTCGTCCCCAGTATACCACCGCTACATAACACCGCTCATCCCCTGTAAACGCTGCATTACAGCTCGCCTCATCCCAGTAACACAGCTACCTACAGCCGCCTCGTCCCCAGTAACACAGCCTACGATACAGCCGCCTTGTCCCAGTAAACACGTGGCTACATACTGCCGCCCGCCTCCAGTACCACCACGACATACAACCACAACCGCCTTGGCCCCCATTAACCAGAGTCTACATACAAGCCGCCTCACCCCCCAGTAACACAGCTACATAACAGCCTCCTTGTCCCAGTAACAACCCGTACATACTGCCGCCTCGCCTCCCATAACACCATACCTACAACCGCCTGGCCCCCAGTACCAGGCTACATACAGCCGCCTCACCCCCAGGAACACAGCTACTAACAAGGCCTCCTCGACCCCAGTAACACCTCTTTATATAATCCTTCACCCTACCATATGGCAGTCCCATTAACAAACACCTCAAAGCCCTCCACCAGACAACCACCAGTCCTGCAGTTTATACAATTAACACACATTTATTACACTGATATATACACACATAAAGTTCTACACTGGTAGCTTGCACCCAAATATACAAGTCATACCACATTTATGTATCCATATACATTTATACACTAATACACAGATAGACCCGAACTCATAAAGTATATACATACACACATACGGTATCTATCCATACAGTACACATATACACTGACCATATATACACATACATGCAGTATAAACAAACACATATACACACGAATGTACACACATACAGCAAATCACACACATTCAGTATATACCAGTAACAATCATTTTCACAGCAATACGGGAAATGTACACAGAGCATAGACATCCATACCACAGTACACATCAAATAAACATAATCATATATATTTTAAATGTGCACATCTAAATGCTTATACAAATATATGCGTGTATAAAACAGTTATATGCAACTATACACAGTATATATACATATAATACAGTATTATATACACTATATACACAGTAGATGCTGTATACCATATACACAGTATTATACAGTAGATGCATGTATACACATATAATACACTGTATACACTTATATACACAGTAGATGCATATATACACATATAACACATATTACACATTATATATACGTAGCTCCTAATATACACATCGTGTACACAGTATATACACCTTATATATACGTAGATGCTGTAAATACACCATACACAGTAATATACACATTAATACACGTAGATGCATGTATACACATATACACATATATACACATTATAATCATCATTTGGCGCCTGGCTCAAAAAAATCCCCTAATTTTTACCCTCTACTTACTCTCTACCGGTTCGAGCCCCACCTCGGATCAACCGGCCGTGAGGGATTGAGCACCTTCTCTCGGTGGCTGCCAGTGCATAACAACACTAACCCCATCATCCAACCACCCCAACTCACACAAATGCTCTCGTTCCTGGCGGCTCGAGAAGCACAAAGGGACCATCTCATCGACCAATGGATGGACCAAAGAACCACTCCCGAACCCCAAACTACGAACCATTTTTCCAGACAGGACACCAAATCTATGACTAACCTATTTCTTGACCTTGAAGATTCTTTGAAAAAAGAATCATC
This sequence comes from Engystomops pustulosus, assembly GCA_019512145.1. NCBI lineage: Eukaryota > Metazoa > Chordata > Amphibia > Anura > Leptodactylidae > Engystomops > Engystomops pustulosus. The sequence continues at coordinate 17,242 of WNYA01002447.1, forward strand.
GAACAGCATCCATGCCCATTTTCTAAAACTCTACCTCAAAGAACACCTTTATCCTAAGAGTCTTCTAATAGACATCAAATCCCCTTTCCCAAACGACGAGTCCTTCAACGAAAAATGGAACAATCATCTAGAGACCTTCACCCGTGACCTTATTGATCTAATCATACTCAAAAGGACTGACCTCCAGAAAGAGGCCACACTCAAGATTAATATAATCTCAAATCTACTATCTCCCTATGAGAACCACCCGGATTTCAACAATCTAGCCGCGAGCACACATTTCCGTTCCCAACAGTATGATCTAGGTGAGATCAAACGAAAATGCCTGAAACTTGATAACAATCGGAACCAACCTTCCTCCAACCACACTGCAAACGACTCCTCACTGACCACCCCGAACCCCACTCAACCCATTTATCCAAAGGTCCGTGAAAACAACAACAACACGACAAAGTATAAAAATAACCAACACAAGAACCGCAGGACACTCTCCACCCCAATCCCCCCCTCCAAGAACAGAACCTTCAGAAAAACCATCATGCCCACACCCGCTCCCACCGCAACCAACGCTCCCCCCAACAGCAACCCCACCAAAATCCCAATACTTAACATACCAACAAGCACCCAACCCCTTAACATACCAACAAGCACCCAACCCCTTAACATACCAACAAGCACCCAACCCCTAACTCCTCAGATCCCTCTCGGCCCTATCCCTCTTAATGCCTTCAAAGCAACCGACTTGGAAGCCCATCTAGCCAACCTGCCTACCAACACCACAACTCACACAACCTATGACCTTGCAGACAACCTCAACCTGTCATTACTCTCGACTCATGATGAACCTCCATCACCTACCCAAACGCTGTCTGTATCCCTGTTACCACTGGAGGTACCTCCAATTTCCAGTACTTCTTCCACTGAATCTTTTTTAGCCCTTCCAACCCACCTCTCCAGATCCCCGAACTTCTCCCCCCAAACGACCCCCGTACCCCTTCTCCCACTTCTCACCAGCCCAATCAAAATTACGAAATTCTTCTCTCTGAGCCACAAAACAACTACCTCCCAAAAAAGAAAAGCAGACCACGAGGCTGCCGTGGTGGAACTACTAAGAGAAGAACCAGCAGCAAAAAACACAAGGAAGCAATAACCAATAAAGCACCATCAGGACAATCTTCCACACCAGAAGACACGCAACAAAAACAATCAGCACAACAACAACAACAACTCAGCCAACCAATAAAGATCTTCAATCTCTCCGAGTACAACCTCCAACAAAATGAAATTGACCTTCTATCCAAAGGTCTATCTTTTTGTCCCACGACCTCTGCAGACGACTTCCAACTATTTCTCGATCTCAACACTTTCATCCGTAAACTCACCCTTAATCGGCATTTCGCCATACAATCCATTCAAACCACAACACGCATGTTGACAACCCCAACACAAGACCCTACCTCCGACCCACCCTCAACCCTCAATCCAATTTCAGTTCCTGTCCATCCCCCTTCCCACTTTTACCCCTTACACCACAAGGGCCCCGCTATCGAAACTTTTTACAACCTAGCACTCGAGGACCTCAAGAAACTTCACACCAATCACTCCCAGGAAACCAACCATATTAATAACCTTTCCTCTGGTGAAAGAAGAGCCATCAAGTCATTGAAAGACAATACCTCCATCATCATAAGGCCAGCGGACAAAGGAGGGGGCATTGTAATACAAAACCGGTCCGATTACATAGCGGAAGCAAACAACATTCTGTCTGACTCATCCTTCTACGAACCATTATCTATCAACCCCTTACCAACTGATTACATTGCCTACACTGAACTTATCCATCAAGCCTCCTCCCAAAACCTCATAAATAAAAAAGAAAAACAGTTTCTAACCATCAGCAATCCGCCCCTCCCCTTCTTCTACCACCTACCCAAGATCCACAAATCCCTCACTAACCCACCTGGCCGTCCAATCATATCCGGCATCAATTCTCTTACCTCCAATCTGTCACATTACATAGACCTCCATCTCCAACCCTGTGTGCTCCAACTCCCATCTTATTTGAAAGACTCAACTCAACTTATCAATGAACTCCTACTACTGAACAACCCCACCGAGAACCCAAGAAACCGGAAAAATTGGTCACTACTAACAGCCGACGTATCAGCACTCTATTCCAACATTCCACACAACCTAGGAATCAGATCCATAGAAAGCTTCCTGTTGTCCAACCCCAACATGCCCCCAGCCCAAACCATTTTTCTACTCAACAGTATAGAATTCATTCTCCACCACAACTCCTTCTCCTTCGAAGACAATATCTACCGCCAGATCAAAGGGTGCGCCTTGGGCACGAGGTTCGCACCCTCATACGCGAATCTGTACATGGGCACCTTCGAAAAAGAGTACATCCTTGGCCCCAATCCCTTCAAGAACAACATCATCTTCTTCCGTCGCTACATAGACGACCTGTTCTTCATCTGGGATGGAAACAAACAGACAGCCACTGAATTCATCGCCCATCTAAATAACAACACAATGGGCCTAAACTTCACCTACAACCACTCCACCACACAAATAGACTTCCTGGACCTCTCAATCCATCTCAACAACACAGGATCCTTCTCCACCAGTACACATTTTAAATCTGTAGACGTCAACAGTTACTTGGACTTCCGCAGCGCACATCACACCCCATGGCTCCGCAATATCCCATACGGTCAATTCAAACGAATTAGAAAAAACTGCTCGAACACCACCACCTTCATCACCCAAGCCAAAGTCCTTAAACAACGTTTTAAAGACAAGCATTATCCGAAAAAACTAGTTCAAGATGCCTTCACCAAAACCCTTTTTCTCACTCAAAATCAATGCCTCCAAACAAGCAAACCAACATTACACCAACCAAAAAAACCCCCACTCAACTTCATAACCACATACAACACCAGCCATAGCAGTATAAAACAAATCATGAAAAAACACTGGCCCATCCTACTAAGTGACCCTCACCTCAAACTCTCCCTGCCCAATCGACCATCTGTCACCTTCAGGAGAGCCAGAACCCTCCGCAACATACTTGCCCCCAGCAAACTCAAAGCCACATGCAAATCTCAACCAACCACTTTTCTAACTCTGAAAGGATCTTTCAAATGCGGCTCCACTAGATGTCTTTGCTGTGCGAACATCCAACACAGAAGAAAAACTTTCTGCTCAACCACCACCGGCGAGAATTTTGAGATCCTCTCGTTTCTCAACTGCCACTCATCCTTCACCATTTACCTCTTAGAATGCCAATGCAACCTCCAATACATAGGCAGAACAACCCAGGAACTTCACATCAGAATGAATAACCATAGATCCAACATCACCAATGGCTTTCTCAAACATAGTGTCTCGAGCCATTTCGCACTAAAACATGACAAAGACTTCAGTAATATCAGGATCACCCCGATCGAACAAATACCCACCACCACCAGCAACAGATTCCAAAAACTACGCCAACGAGAATCCTATTGGATTTACAAATTGAACACCCTTTCACCCGCAGGACTAAACGATATGGTCGAGACAAACCAGAGTAAGGCAGGTGCATTTTGGATAAGAAACCTGCAGGAACATCGACTCTTTAACTCTGTACAATCCGTTTGTACACCATGGAAAAGGGGCAAAAGATCCACTGCCAAGTCTTTTATTTCTTTACATTTTTTTTTTTTTTTTTTTTTTTAATTTTTTTAATTATTTTATTATTATTTTATTATTATTATTAATATTTTTTTATCCATTTATATATTGATACAATCTCTAAACTGTTAACTCTTTATTCTAAAATGTGTATATATGTATATTTGTATCTGTTCATCTATGCTTTTTATCATCAACATCATTTATTACTGCAGTCACCATCTAATTAATTATTTAATTAATTATTTATGAAATGTGTTCTTTTTACCTCATATGTGGACACACTATCTATATGTGCCATAACATTTCCTCTACCTAATACCATCCCCTCATGATAATCAATTTATTAATATATTAATTCATTTAATATATTAATTCATTCAAGTAACTTACTAATTCACCTATTCATCTATCTATTCTCGCTCCATTCAATCAACTTCTAACATACTCAATAATACCCAACGATCCTTCTGTCTCATTTCACCCCATTCCATTTCATTATTCTAATATATGCACCTCATTCTAATTTATTCTCAGCCAAACTGCCCTTACTCCACTACACCACACATTATCACATTCATCCACACATCCATAATACTCATCCACTCAGCAGTACTGCATCACGGCATCTGCTATACACTGTGTCTGGGACTGGCGCCTGCGCACTACCTTCTACTCATCCCATTGTCAATAAATACAGCGTGTCTCCCCTGGCGCGCGCTCCGTCCTCTCGTGCCAGCACGCAACATAGCATCTCCTGCGTGACCCGAACCAGAGCTACCATAGACGGCTCCCGACCCGCGGCACCTGGACATAGTAAGTTACCTCCCGTTCTCATATACAACCTCTTCCCCTCTATATTCCAAACTTCCTTAATTGAATTCTCCTGCCCATTTCTTCCCAGGCTGGACATTAGGCAGCATAGCTCTGCCACTTACCCGGATCCCCCCCCCCCCCTGCAGGTAACTCTCTATGATAATACCTACACCTCAGCAACACTCCATCACTCTCTCAGCAATACTTCTCTCCTGATCATCTATATATCATCCATTCACATACAGTCTATTGAATCCAATCATTCAATACAACCCTATCTAATCACCCAACCATTTATTTATTTATTTACTTATTTATTTATTTATTTATTCATCTAATTATCTAATCATTCAATCCCTTATGCACCCTTTCATCTGCACTATAATTCCACTCAACTTATTCAACTACCTCATTCATTTCATCTATGTAAAAATTACTGAATTACAAATATTAAGTGTTACCATACTTATTAATGATGTATCAATTAATCATGTATCAACAATATCATTATTTTGCAACTGTTATGCATCATCTTTTTTTATCTCACTTTTATATGTCCAATACATATCCCCCATTGTATTTTTCTCATTACACTATTATTGTCCATAACCAATCTGTATTTAGTATCTATTTCCACTTTTTACTAATCACATTAACCAAACCATCTATACTAATTTTACTAATTATGCTTTGTTATATGTTTTCTGCTTTTGTCTTTTGTCTTTGTAACCTACCTATAATGTTTTTAGACCTGATGAAGACACCGTTACGGTGTTGAAACGCGTTGTCACAATACTAATCAATAAAAAACCCTAATTACCCCTCATTCGGATGTAGCGCGTCTATCCACAAACCCCATTTTTCTCTTTTTCTCATATTCTAAGAGCTGGATAACTTGCTGCACCTCTGTAGATGTGAGAGTCTCAGCAGTAATGACAATTTGGATTAGTGTAGGATTAGAAGTGAAAGCTGTTGCGGCAAACACAGTGTAACTTAGTTCAATGACAACAAAGTTGTCCATACATTTTACTAAGTGACAAAAAGATTCACAGATCCAGGAGAATTCACCGTCTACTTCTTTTAGCTTCTGTGGGTCAACTTCTCTGAAATACTAAGCATGAATTGCCTTCAGGTTTTCTGCGACTAAAATTTCCTTTTTCAAGGTGTTTCTGCTTTTTAGCAGCTTGCCTTTATACAATCTGTAACACAGCTACATACAGCCGCCTCATCCCCAGTAACACAGCTATACACACCCGCCTCATCCCTAGTAACACAGCTACATACAGCCGCCTCATCCCCTGTAACACAGCTACATACAGTCACCTCGCCCCCACTAACACAGCTACATACAGCCGCCTCGTCCCCAGTAACACCGCTACATACAGCCGCCTCATCCCATGTAAAAAAAAAAAAAGTAAAAAATCCAGTACAGAATTGATGCTTTTCTACTCCTGCCTCAAAAAAAAGTTCCTAAATTTTCAACAATAGGTGATACCAACCCCAAAATGGTAACAATGGAAAAAGCATCTCGTCCCGCAAAAAAAATGCCGTCACATGGCCCCAATAACGAAAAAGCGAAAATTTTATAGCCTTCAAAAGGGGCCAATGAGGAAACTAAAATCCTGGCAGCTGCAGCGCCCTCCTTCCCTTCTGCACCTCGCTGTGCCCCCATAACACAAGTCACAGCCACATGTGGGGGGTCTTTGTACTCAGGAGAAATTGCAGAACAAATTGTATGGTGGGTTTTCTCTTTTTATATTTTGGAAATGTGTAAATTTTAGTGCTAAATGAACGTATAAGGGAACAATATGACCATTCTAAATTTCACCTCCATTTTGATTCAATTACTATGAAGATCTCAAGGGGTTAACAATCTTCGTAAAAGCTGTTTCTGATAGCTTGAGGGGTGCAGATTTGAAAATGGGTAGATTATATAGGGGGTTTTGATGCTAAATATGTAAAATTTCATTCAAAACTGTATTTATCCCCAATTCTGAAAATCCGGAAAAGCGATATTCTATTTGCAAGCCGCGTGACATCAAAATAAATTATCCAAACATTTCAGAAATTATGAAAATGTAAAGTAGACAAATGGGAAATGTTATTCAGCAACTTATTTAGGTGGTAAATCTATCTGCCTGAAAACGCAATGACTTAGAATTTCGAAAATGGCAAATTTTTCAAAAAATTTATCATATTTTCTTTTTTTTTGTAAATAAACGCAAAACTTATCAGCCAAAATTTACCACTAAAATGAAGTACAACATGTGGGGAAAAAACAATCTCAGAATCGCTTTGATAAGTAACAGTGTTCAAAAGTTATAACCATATAAAGAGACGCAGGTCAGAATCCAAAAAATCGGGCTGAGCCTTAAGCTACAAAATGGCTGCGTCCTTAAGGGGTTAATAAATGGCATAATGTTTTCAAATCCAAATAAATTAAAAACGTCCTCAATAAAATGAACTGTGGATTATTTATCCTATGTCCACACAACATGCTCCTCAGCAAAGGTGAGTCTAGCCTTTTAATTATTTCTGTTAATAAGAGGTTTTTTACAATATATATTTTATTTATTAGTCATATTAAAATTACATGGTAAGTTAATAATTTACAACAAATATAAAACCACAACGACTCCTTTAAATTTAGTGTTATATACATTGATATAATAAGAGAGAAGGAAAAAAAACACTCTTCTCTCCCTAAACCACCAAACAGGGGTATACACTGCAGTATCAAGCCAATTTTTACCATTTTTTCATAGCTTGATTTTGCTGTCTCTGCATTCCATACCAAGTACGGAATGCAGAATTCCATACCAAGTTCCACATTCTTCCAAGAGCTAATCATCGGACAAAAGTTTTGAAGTTTCAAAAATTTTAAATACTCTTCCTATCACAAAACAACAGTATTCCCATCAATTTCAATCTTCATTTTCAACAGAAATTTTTAAATACCCATGAATCCAAGGGATATGTCAAAAATGTGATCACGCTAAATACATCCCCCCAATATCTATAGAGTTTTGGACATCTCCAAAACAAATGGTAGCATCCTGCAACTTCCCGGCTACATTTGATACACTTATTGTTGTCTCTACACCCTATTTTGAACAACCATTCTGGTGTTCTTTGAAGCCTATGTATTATAAAATATTGAGTAATTCTATGTGACCCATTCCTCAGAATCTGTCTGTACATCTGCATCACATGTCTCCATACTTTTTCCCCATCTATATGTTGCCCTAACTCCTTATTCTATTTGGTGATACACCTAAAATTAATTTTATCTGTTCCTGTGTTAATATCTTATAAACATTAGTGTGTGTGTGTTTTTTAACCTTAATTTTAACTTTCTATAGTCCTCTTTTTGTGCATATTTCATGTGTCTACAAATCCATCTTAACTTTATACATAAAAACTCCTACTTATTATTAATATTGTATTCATCTATTAATTCAACAAAAGTTTTAAATTTCAAACCATGATAAATCCAACCCCGTAACCCCCTTTATAGCTACATTATCCCAAATAGGGGTAAAATCTACCCAACCCTTAATCCCTAATATTTCTTTCACCTTCTCCCAAAAATAAATCGAAGTATCTATTACTTTCACCTCTTGTGACTCTGGGGAATGACCTGTTTCAACAATCTAGCAATAGTTCAGATTTTTATCCTGATATTTTTCCCTATTCTATCTCTCTTCCCATACCAAAAGGATCTCCTATTATGCTATCCATTGCCTTAAAAATCTGGTCATCTATCTACACTGGGGAGTTTCTAAAAATAAAGACTCAATTTCATATGACAGTTTTAATTTGGACCATATTTTCACTTTTTCTTTCCATTATTTCAAGATGTTCAATTCCAGAAACTTATCTAAGGATCTGAAAATCTTAATCCCTAGATATTTAGTTATAATCTCTGCCGGTAGGCCCAGGTCAAAGGCAACATGGCTGATTTATTCCAATTTATCTGCAATCCTGACATTTTGCCAATTGCCTGCAGTATTTCTTGTAATCTGTTCATCCTTTCTACACATTGCATAAAAGTGTATGATAATTTGATTTCTTCCTGTCCAAACTTTAAACCCCCCCCCCCCACTCTCCTACCCTTGAATTCCTATCGCCAATATCTCTATCACCGAAGAGAAGAGGAGAGAGGGGACAGCCTTGTCTCGTTGCCCGTAGCAGCCAGACCTCTCACCAATGATGCATATACAAGCAGTGGGTTTTTTATATAATAGTTGGATCCATTTGATACAATTATCTCCAAATCCCATCTTTCTCATTATTTTCCACATAAATTCCCATTCAACCCTGTCAAATGCTTTGCATACATCTAGTGAGATCACCGCACCTCCATTTTGACAGCCACAGGGCAGATCAAAACAGGCATACAGTTTTCTCAAATTAGAGGTGGTACTTTTGCCTGGCATAAATCCACATTGGTCCCCATTTACCACCTACATTATTACACTACTAAAGCTTCTTGCGAAGACTATTATTTTTACATCCACATTTAGTCAAGAGATTAGTCTGTGTCATGGGTGGCACATGTCGCGGGCTCACCTGTTCCCCTACTCCCGTTGGTCCGTCGCCCGTGCATCTTACCTCTTCCGGCTCCTGTCTCGGCTCAATCCGCCTTCTCTAGATTTATGGGGCCAACGCGTGCTGTCCATTTTCAGAATTCCATACAAGCCTGCCTCTTCCTGCACACCGTGCTGTATCTTCATGCCTCGTGCCTTAGAGAAAGCTGTGTATGATGCCCTGTGCTGTTTTTGAGATTTCCCGTTGTGACCACAGTTCCGTTCTTGACTATGCTCTTCGGCCGCCTGCCCTGACCTGTTGCTACGTCCCCAACTCTGACCCATGCCGTCCGTCTTGACCTCCTGCATGTCCCCGACTACAAGATTGCCTGTGTTTCCTGTACCTTGACCTTGGCTGCCACCGCAGACAAGTCACGCTTGTGGAACGACCTGGTGGTACCAAGCCGCAGCAAGTCCAACCTGCTTTGCGGCAGGCTCTGGTGAAAATCGGGTACCACTAAGACTCCGTTACCAGGTGTCGGCTTGTGTCACCGTCTGCAGTGGTTCAGAGGATCCACTACCTGTGAGCCTGACAGTCTGTATGCATCGGGTCTAGTATATCCTTTCCCTGCTTATGAATTAGGGCAACATCCGACACTGAGTCCATCAATTCTCCCTTCTCACATGAAGATGTATATCTCCAATAAGATACCTGCAGCTTAATCCCCATATATCTGATATACCACATTCTTCTATTTCGTTTACCACTTCTATTATATCCGAGGAGTATAGCCTTGAGAAATATACCTGGTAGAAGGATAGCATTTGCAAAGCCTATATTTTTATGCGAACACCCTATTTTGTAACTAGTTGTGTTTTGGTGTGTACGTTACATTATACATCACCATAGTCTATTTTCACTGAAAGGTCAATGACTTCTGGGAGCTTCTACAGATAGTGACCAGTTGTCATTGTATCTCTTTCCCTATATTTTCTCCTATTCTGTATAAAATGATAACCAGTTGCGATTATATCTCTTCCCCTCACCTTCCTTTGCCTAATCTGTAGGCGCTATATAAATAAAGAATTATTATTATTACACTATGTACATTTTTTACCTCACCTTCCTTTTTCAGGCCTGTCAGCTAGAAATAGGGCATAAGAACCACCACAGCTACTAATTGTGTTAAGTGTTTAATTAATGTTTTATGTAGAGCAGTTTCCATAAAGTAACTCATTTGGTTACAGCACCTCCTCTTCCTTATTTAGTATCTTTCCTTCCTCAGTTCTAATAGTTGCAATAACTAAGCTTGCTCCATTCTCCTTAACTAGTTGACGTAGTAACTTACTCAGTTTCTCAGCTGCCATAAACCACTTACTTTCAAGTATTAAAGAGGAACTGTACACATTTTGTAGTATAAAATAAAGCCAAAAATATCCCCCAAAGGGGGAAGGGAGGGAAGACTCTAACAACAAAAGTATTAGAAACACAATAAACCTTTATTAGTGAAGTATATAAAAACATGATGTGAGTAAATTTAATACACAATGCAGAGACATACAAGCGGTAAGACACAGAAAAATTGCAGACGTGCTCAAGGACAATACATGGAACACAATGAGAAGATCTTATCAAAAAAGTTAGTTGTAAGGACTAAGATGGATTGTATAAAACCCTAGAGATACCAGGGTAAGTTGCTGAGTGCAGTGAAATGAGATGCCTGAAGTGGCAAGTAAAACGGGTTATAAGGTATCTAGGATGATGTAACTACCGGTCCTTACCAAACAATGAAATAGGTTGTTCCGGTGTCCGAGACGACTGCACAAATCTGCCTAATCCTTTGCCTAATCTGTAGGCGCTATATAAATAAAGAATTATTATTATTACACTATGTACATTTTTTACCTCACCTTCCTTTTTCAGGCCTGTCAGCTAGAAATAGGGCATAAGAACCACCACAGCTACTAATTGTGTTAAGTGTTTAATTAATATTTTATGTAGAGCAGTTTCCATAAAGTAACTCATTTGGTTACAGCACCTCCTCTTCCTTATTTAGTATCTTTCCTTCCTCAGTTCTAATAGTTGCAATAACTAAGCTTGCTCCATTCTCCTTAACTAGTTGACGTAGTAACATACTCAGTTTCTCAGCTGCCATAAACCACTTACTTTCAAGTATTTTAAAGAGGAACTGTACACATTTTGTAGGATATGTGTTTCATATGCCTTTTTATTTGCTTCCCATTTTTCTCTATTCTCTTCTGTAGGATTTGACAAATATTTCTGGTTCTCCTTTTCTTCCTCTCTTTTCAATTCCTTTTCTTATTTTAAAAAATGTGTTTTTATTTTTTTTAATCTCCCATGCATAAGTTCCCCCATAAGTTTTTTTCTTACCGCTATTCTCTAATGCTATTATGGCAATTTATTTTTTTTTGCCAAAAACTATTTATTTTCCATCTAATCATCTTTGTCCTTTCATTTTCTTTAAGCTGAACTATCACAGGCACATGGTCAGAAAATCCCCTTGTCCCGTAGTTAATTTTCTGAACTTCATTAAAAATCAGGTCATTCCCCAGAGCCAAATCAATTCTAGAAGAGCTGACATATGTTTTGGAAAAACAGGAAAAGGTCTTTTTCTCTGTATTTTTTAGTCTCCAAATGTTGAGCCAACCTATTATTTCTAATCAAAATGGCCACTTCTCTTGAATATATTGAGAAGCTCCTTTTTTACTTGCTTGTAATACACAATCTCTATCTCTTGCTGAGGTCATCTTAACCCACAAGGGTCTAGGTGGGGCTCCTGAAAAAATCATTCCCTAACCACTTTTTAAGACATTCTTCCATAAAAACCCATTGGTTCCTTTCCTTCTGCAACCTCGGGAACCCAACACATTTGACATTTGACCTTCTGGAACGGTTCTACATATCCACCAATTTTTGTTTAAATTTTACATTCTCTTGTTTTAATTCTCCTACTTCTGACTTGAGTGTTTTCAAAGTTTCTTCTATCTCACCAACTCTTTTTTCTGTGTTTTTAGCCCTTTATTTGCATATCTTCCCTAAGGAGGAAATTTCATTATTAAACCCTCCTACCTCAATTACTAAATCAGACACACATTCGTTACATCTATCAATTGCTGACAACATGTTTTCCAAAGCTGTATCTGAAATTCCTTTCTCTGTATCCCAGATTCCTTCTGCTATTTCTCCCATCCTATCAGCATACCGCTCCCTCATTTACTCCTGTATGACACCGGTTTTACATTAACTTTGCGTCACCATTTCCATCTGACTGTACAGCCTTTCCTTTAGGCCAGTGTTCCCCAACCACTGGGCCGTTACCCAAGACCAGGCTGTGGAGCACCTGGTCCTGGACCACAGCCAAACTCTGTAAAAAAAAATACAATGCTCACCTTACTCTTTACCCCACAGCAGTCCTCTCTTCCTTTACTTCATTTCCATGTTAGCACGCACTGGCAATAGAGCAGTTCATTATGTCATGACATTGCGTCTGCTGACAATAGAGCCATAAATTAATACAGAATAGAAGTGAAGGAAGAGAGAACTGCTGCGGAGGAATGGAGAAGGCGAGTATGCTGTAGAGAAAGGGACATTGGTGTTCCCTCCAATGTCCCCTTTCCTGTAGCACTTAGGGGAAAGGGGAAGGCATGCTACAGGAGAGGAGACATTGGAAGAGGGGCATGCAACAGGAGAGGGGACATTGGAAGGGGGGCATGCTACAGGAGAGGAGACATTGGAAGGAGGGCATGCCACAGGTTAGTGGGCATTGGAAGGGGGCATGCTACAGGAAGGGGGGCAGCTACAGGAAAGGAGGCAGGGGAGACAGTGGAGGCTTGCTATATAGGAAGGGGACAATATAAGTGGGGGAGGGCACAGGGAGCTATGGTGGTGCATGCAAACATATATTTTTGGCTATGAGACAAGAACACCAGAAAGCTGGTCCCTGGAAAAAAATTATTCTCACAGCTGGTCCCTGGGCAAAATAGGTTGGGGACGACTGCTTTAGATGAATTGAGCTTTGTAGTAAATGACCCTGACTTTCTATTAGTCTCTTTATGAGACAAGCTCTGCTTTAGGATATTTGCCAAGGTTTGATTATATATAACTAGGAATAATCAGTGTAAAATACCTTGCAAACAATTTCAAAACGTATCTCTGATCTATAGCCACATCACAAAAGAACAATTTCAAACTTTTAAAAGAATTAGAACAGTTGGTTCCTTCACAACCAAGATTTTTCCATCCGTTATATTGGGATTGTATTAATGCTCAAAAATAGCTTACAAAAAGATTTTACACTCTCCTTAACTTAACACAAATGATTAGGGAGACATATATTAATAGTTGGAATAAAGAAGAAAATATCGGAAAAACAATAAGTTCTCTAACAACTGAAACAATCCACCTTCAGATCATAAGTGACAATAACATAAAAAAGGAAATACCACAGGCCTCTAATAGAAGTTATTTTGAGTACAATATGCTTTCCACCTTCTTCTAGGAGAAAACCATTTTAGTCCCTGTATTATCGATACATTTGTCACAAATTAAAGGTGCAGTTAGTTACGGATTAGAGGTTAGATTAGTCAAAGTTAAAGGTTAGGTTATGATTATTTAAAGGAAAGTGGACTTTCCACCTTCTTCCAGGGAAAAAACAACATATTTAACAGTCCATATATTTTCAATAGATCAACAAAGATCAGGTTAATGAAAGTTAGAATTTAGGTCAGTCTCAGTTAAAGGTGAGGTTAATCATTTCAAGCTGGTTATTAGTCAGTAACAGTCAGGGCCGGATTAAGGGTGGTGGGGGCCTCTGGGCGCAAAATCTGGTGGAGGCCCCCACTGAGTGCAGCGTGCATACTCGTCCCCCTGCTCACTATCCACTATCCTCGCAGTAACACCGCTACATACAGCCGCCTCATCCCTAGTAACACAGCTACATGCATCCGCCTCACCTCAGTAACACATCTACACACAGCCGCCTCATCCCCTGTAACACAGCTACATACAGCCGCCTCACCCCCAGTAACACAGCTACATACAGCCACCTCGCCCCCAGTAACACAGCTACATACAGCCGCCTCATCCCTAGTAACACAGCTACATACAGCCGCCTCGCCCCCAGTAACACAGCTACACACAGCCGCCTCGCCCCCAGTAACACAGCTACATACAGCCGCCTCGCCCCCAGTAACACAGCTATACACAGCCGCCTCACCACCAGTAACACCGCTACATACAGCCGCCTCATCCCCTGTAACACAGCTACATACAGCCGCCTCATCCCCAGTAACACAGCTATACACAGCCGCTTCATCCCTAGTAACACAGCTACATACAGCCGCCTCATCCCCAGTAACACAGCTACATACAGCCGCCTCGTCCCCAGTAACACAGCTACATACAGCCGCCTCACCCCCAGTAACACCGCTACATACTGCCGCCTCGCCCCCAGTAACACCACTACATACAACCACCTTGGCCCCAGTAACAGAGCTACATACAGCCGCCTCATCCTCAGTAACACAGCCGGCTCACCCCCAGTAACACAGCTACACACAGCCGCCTCGACCCCAGTAACACATCTTTATATAAACCTTCACCCCTACCAGATATGCAGTCCCATTTAACATACACCTCAGCCCGCACCAGACACCCAGTCCTGCAGTTTATACAATTACACACATTTATACATTGATATATACACACATAAAGTTCTACACTGGTATGCTTGCACCCATATATATACAAGTATACACACACATTTATGTATCCATATACATTTATACACTAATACACAAAGTATACACAAACTCATAAAGTATATACACACATACGGTATATATACATCACACACATATACACTGACCATATATACACATACATGCAGTATAAAAACACCATGTACACACAGAATATACACACATACAGCAAATACACACACATTCAGTATATACAGCATTTTCACACACATACGGGAAATACACACACACACATTCAGTACACAGAGCATATACATACATACCACATACACAGCATATAAACATAATCATATATATTTAAATGTGCACATATATATGCTTATACAAATATATGCGTGTATAAATACAGTATATGCAACTATACACAGTATATACATATAAATACAGTATATACACATTATATACACAGTAGATGCATGTATACACATATACACAGTATATATACAGTAGATGAATGTATACACATATACACAGTATATACACATTATATACACAGTAGATGCAATCGGGAAAAGTTCGTCTCGAATAACGAGTACCCGAGCATTTTAGTGTTCGCTCATCTCTAGTTAAGAACCTTGTTTAGGATGTCCAATTAGTGGTTACATTTTAATGACTGGCTGTTACTTATTGTCTATGATGAATGTTCTCTTGTTGTACATTGTAGAGTCTTGTATTGCACAATTTCTAATAGTGATGCCAAGGACCCAAATTCTAAATTAATTTGTTGTTGTCTGAGACCCATTTGCTATTTCCACAAAAACATTGGGGACTCAAATATTGTTTCAGTAGCAGCTTGAAAAGGCTCCTCTGTTTATGAACCAAAACATTGCCTGTAGAGTTCGCTCAGCACCAGGCTAAAATCCTAGAGGGGTGAAAAGGTGCACCTATACTGCTTTTGCTCCTGTGTCTAGTTGGTCATGGCCATTAATAGAACGGCGGTAATTGCTGGGGGTCACAGGACCTGCTTCAGATACACAATGGCCTCCTTGACCATTTGTGATTCAAGAGGAAGTGATGCCTTGTAGTCCACGGAGGACAACCAATTGGCTAAAATGTGTCCCCCAGCACTTCTGGCTAAACTGTCGGTGGCAAAGGCAGGAAGAGAGGGCATAACACTGATCATATTATTACAACCTCAACCAATGCGCTATTGGTAAATCTTGCCCAATCAAATTTTATATACTCCCCTTCCAGTTGCCATGGTGCAAATAAATTGGTGCTACATGATGATGATTTGATTATGTTTCTGTATCTTATAATATAAAATAATGGGGCTCATTTACAAAGGGTCCGTGGAGCGAAATTTAACATGGGATTTTGGCACACGATCGGATTTTGGCGCATCGGCACCAGCTGGCACTCAACGCAAATCGGGGGATTCGGACTACGCGCGGGATTTAACATTTAGTAAAGAAAAACAGGTGGGATGTGTAAAAAGACAACTATATTCAATGGTATATAGCAAAAAAAGGTATCAATTTATTTATACAAAACACTAAACACTGACATTTAAAAACATTTAAAATGAGCACTCCAAGAGTAAAGTGCTATCCACAGTGCATGACAATAACATGTTTATGTTCTCCCCCTACTAAAGATTATGTTGAATCTAAGCTTGGTGTTGGTATGGATAATAATGTGATCAATAATAGA
The DNA here is from genome assembly GCA_019512145.1 of Engystomops pustulosus. Lineage (NCBI taxonomy): Eukaryota > Metazoa > Chordata > Amphibia > Anura > Leptodactylidae > Engystomops > Engystomops pustulosus. The sequence continues at coordinate 33,702 of WNYA01002447.1, forward strand.
CTGTGCATTGGTTACCAGTGCGGTCATAATATAAAGAGTATCCCACAATCAATGTATGAAATGATGCTTCAAATAGGACCAGACAATGCAATAAAGTCTAAATATGAATGAAAAGAGTTGATATCACCAAGTTGTAAGGTGGGGAGATCACACGCCCCACGCGTTCTGCCTACGATGTGGCTTCCTCAGGGGTCTAGAGTCTAGTGCCCTAGGGTCATGTATATATATTGTGATAATAATTGGAGAGTTAGCTCACCTGTGTGAGGAGACGCTGTCAAGCTGGCCATGTGTATATGTGATGGCGGCCGTGTCGCGGCGGCTCCGCGCATGTGCGATCCCGGATCTCGCACGACCGACACAATCCTCCACCTCCAGTTTGTGTCAGTCGCCCGTCACCAGGAGGGCACACCCCCGGAGTCCCGTAGTTATCATCCAAGGGATGTTCTGAGGTATCTTAAATTAGAATGTTATGACCTCCAGAGTTGGAGGACTGGAAGAACAAGCAGTCTGAACCAATATGACTGTGTCGATTAAACTTAGAATGTAGTCATGTATCTTTGATAAGATATATTCACTTCCTACTGTGAGTATATATGCAATACATAAGGGCTAGTAGTAAATAAGAATAATTTGTAAAACAGTCTGTATAATAATGAATTGGCCAAATACATGTATTAAATGCAAGAGGAGACACACGTGCACCCATTGCCAAGTTATCAATCCAAGATACTCAAATGGTATCGCTTCATAGACGACATCATCTTTCTATGGCAGGGCTCCGAACAAGAATGTTTGGAATTCATAGGTGAATTGAACACCAACACGATCAATGTGAAGTTAGTTCCATACATCTCCAACACATCGGTGGAATTTCTGGATCTGAAAGTATCAAGGCATCAGGAGAAAATAACCACCTTACTATTCCGTAAAAAAACTGCGACCAACAACATACTGCACTTTGAAAGCTTCCACCCACAGCACCTAAAGAAGGGAATACCATATGGCCAGATGTTAAGATTAAAAAGAAATTGCAGTGACCCACAGGAATTTAAAGTACATGCAAAAGAACTAACAGAGAGACTAAGAGCAAGAGGGTATCCAAAGAAGGTTATCTCTCAAGCATACATGCGAGTTAGTAAAATCAACAGAGAAACACTTCTAACACCAAAACCGAAAAGATCAAGAAATGACAAAGAAGTGAGACTAATTACAACATTTAACAACCAATGGCAGGACCTGTACCAGATTCTTGGCAAAAATTGGAATATACTAACAAGTGAACCCAAATTGCGGGATCATATTAGTATGAGACCAACCCTTACGGCCAGAAGAGCCAGAAATTTAAAGGATCATCTCACAAAAAGTCATTTTATACAACCTACTTTCCGCACTACAGGAGGACATCAAATCAAAGGAACATATGCCTGTGGAGAATGCAACATCTGCCAATACATGGCAAACACAGACATGTTCACGGACCCCACCAACAGGAAGCAATACAAACTAAAAGATTACATCAACTGTAAGACAAGAAACGTTATTTACGTACTTGAATGCACGTGTTCTAGGATCTATGTTGGTCAAACAACACAACCACTAAAAAAGAGAATTCAACAACATTTTTCCTCCATCAACATGGCTAAAAAACATTTCAAACAAGATAAAAATCTCACCTCAGTGGCAAGTCATTTCATGAACCATCACAATAGTCAATGCACAGGGGTGAAAATATATGGCCTAGAGAAGATCATTACCAATATCAGAGGAGGCGATGTCACTCCAATTCTACTCCAAAAAGAATCCAGGTGGATATATAATTTAAATTCCATGACACCGAAAGGGATGAACGAAGAATTACAATTCACAGGATTCTACAAAAAGGTATAACCCTCTGCCCCCAGCAAGTCATATTCTGTGTTATTGCTACATTGCTCATGCTGCAATGACATGATGTTATTTGATTTAATATAGGGGGGGCATGAGTGTATATGCAAATTTAATGGGCTTATGTACTATCTTTTATAAAATAGTGCAGGTACATGGCCATATACAGATTAAGGGTCAACTCTAGAACGGGACCAGGATTATGGTTATTCATTGTTTGCTGAGGCTAAAAACACGTATGGAATGTGTGATATATGCACCTTAAAATAATTCACTAAAAATTTTCTAAAACAAAATTTTTTCTCTTTTCTTTATTTCTCCTTTCACTTTTTCCTTTTTACACAGCACCGCCTGATGAGGATGCCATCATTGCACAAGAAGTAGAAGGCACGGCTATATTCAGCCCAGAATGAAATCTTCTCTCCAGAGATGTGATTTAAACACAAGGGGAGAAGCCCCAAAAGTCACTAGAAAAAAAAAAAGGAAAAAAAGAAAAATCACTTACTCACGCAACTTGGAGGAAATCGTAGACGGTCTTCTTCCTTGGAAAATCATGAACCATCACAACAGTCAATGCACAGGGGTGAAAATATATGGATTAGAGAAGATCATTACCAACATCAGAGGAGGTGATGTCACTCCAATGCTACTTCAAAAAGAATCCAGGTGGATATATAATTTAAATTCCATGACACCGAAAGGGATGAACGAAGAACTACAATTTACTGGATTCTACAAAAAGGTATAACCCTCTGACCGCTGAAAGCTATATTCTGTCATCTGACTTAATACAGGGGAGACAGGAGCATATATGCAAATTCATTGGGCTTTTACACCATCTTTTACAAAATAGTGCAGGCACATGGCCTTTGACGGATTAGGGGTCTATTCTAGAATGGGACCAGGATCATGGTTATTTATTGTTTGCTGAGGCTAAAAACACGTATGGAGTATAAGATATATGCACTCTAAAATAATTCTTCAAAAAAGTTCTCTTTCCTTTCACTGTTTTTTTCTTCTTTACACAGCACTGTCTGATGAAGATGTCATCACTACACAAGAAGTAGGAGGCACGGCTATATTCAGCCCAGAATAAAATCTTCTCACCAGAGATGTGATATCAACACAAGGGGAGAAGTTCCGAAAGTCACTAGAAAAAGAAAAAAAGAAAAAAAGAATAATCACCTACTCACGCAATCTGGAGGAAATCATAGATGGTCTTCTTCCTTGGAAAAGAAATAAGAAAAAGAAAAAGTAAAAATGCACATTATGGGGACACTTATAATAATTTTTGTCACAATATCACCACAGATTTTAGTTTTTTTTCACTTTAAAACGTCGCCACAGCCATAATATAACCATAGATATCCGGGCTATCAGACCGAGTACAGGACCTCGACCTAGCTTATGTTGAGCCTCAGACATTAGATGAAGCTATGACTCTGGTCATCCGAGTTAATTGTTGCCTAAGATCCAGGCAATTAGCCAGTGGCCAGTCTATCCCCAGGCCGTCAAGAATTGGAATCCATGGAGCTGGATAGCATCTCTCCTGCACAGTGGAAGCAACATCGAATAAGATGTCATCTTTGTTTCTACTGTGGAAGTCCTGATCATCAAATCAACACCTGTTCCAAGAGGTAGCAGCAGGAAAACTTCCGCTCCTAAGTAGTAATCGGGGGGGGGGGAGGTCCTGCTCCCCTTTGTGTCTCGAATATATTTACCTTGTACGGTTAAGTTTCAATCTGTTTCCTGTCCTGGTCGGTCCTTCTTGGATTCATGTGCTGCAGCTAATTTCATAATTTCATAGATTATAATTTTGTCTCTCAGTTGTCTCTGTCATTGATTCCGTTGTTACACTGGCCCCGAGTCCATAATCCAGTAATTAATTGGGAAACTCTGGAGCTGGTTCATTGGGGTCCTCACTATAAGGATCACCTGACCAGAGTTTCATTATGTACAGTAGTGGCAGAAGGTCAGTCTTCCAGGTTTTCTCTCTGATTACTCAGATGTCTTTTCAAAACCCTTGTCCCAAGTTCTTCCTACTCACAGGGACGGTAACGGTAAATAACTCGGGTCCTCTCCCCTTGATCCCGGGATCTCTTAAATCAGGTTTCTAGGGCCCAAGATTTCTCTAATTTTTCCTATCTGGGATAAGGATGAGTGGAAGACCGCATTAAATACACATTTGGGACACTTTGAATACCTGGTTATTCCTTTTGGTTTTAGTAATGCGGTTTTTCAAAAGGTTATGAACTACATCTTTTTTTATGATTACATTGGTGTGTTTATGGTGGTGTATCTTGACGATATTTTTTTTTCTCTCCTGATTTGGTTTCACACCAGCAGCATCTCCACCAGGTACTTACCAGATTACGCAAAAGCCACATCTTCGCTAAGCTGGAAAAGTGTGATTTTTATGTCCGGAAGGTTTCCTTCTTGGGTTACGTTGTTAATCCCTCTGATGTACAGATGGATCCGAGTAAGGTTCAGGCGCTCACGGACTGGGTTAGGTCTTACAGCGTTTTTTGGCTTTTGCTAATTATTATTGGAACTTTATTAAGAACTTATCTGTGATATTAAGAACTTATCTCACGGATCTAACCCGAAAGGGTGCTGATCCGAGTAATTGATCCTTTCCGCGCAGACTCCACCTCTCATCCTTTACCAAGGGTCTGTGGCGCGCACTCCGGGCAGCGGCTGCTAAGACCTCACGTTGTTTAGGGGTTGTTTTCTGGACTGCTGGGAGTTGTGGTACCTCTGCATGGTGTCTGCGATTGTGCTTGGTTATTCTGCACCATGAGGGGTTAATTCCCAGAAGTTGTCACCTGTGCCAGTGTTTGAAATCCCTTCATCACTTGCTCCTTGCTATAGGTTTAACTTGCTCTGTGTTCTGAATTGTTGTGATCTCAGCTAGTTTTTGACATTTGATTTAGCTCTTGATGTACCCTCTTGTCCTGACTCCGGCTAGTTTATTACTCTTTTATGTTTTATGTTTGTTAGTCTGTTTGTGTTTTTCCCTTCCCGCACTTATCTAGTGTATTCTGGGTCTTCAAATAGTCGCCCATGGTTTAGCGTGGGGGGGGCATTACAAAGGGACAGAGGTTAGGGCAAGCTCAGTGCACACTATCCCCTGTCTTCTGTGTTACCCATCTCTAACACCTTTATCTACACTAAATAATTTGCTAACTTCTGACTAACAAAGTTTTAAAAAAAAAGTGCAGTCTAGCGTGAGATTCTCCAGCTGAAACTTTACCTATTATTGGTCAGGAATTTCTTGCCAATAAATCAGCAGGTCAGGAATGAAAAGATGGCTTGGACTAAAACTCAGCTGAACAGCCTTTGACTTCTTCAAAAACAGCTAAAATATTACAAGGTTTCTGGAATGTGACAAACGTCCTACTGAATTCCATTTCTAAAGATGGTTTTACTACTGGCTATAAACATGGTAAACATGCAATATGTTTATCATAAGGATAACAAACCATGTGCTGAAGAAAATGGGCCTTTATATTTAGGATCTCTTATGTAACAGAGTAACAATTTCATACAGTAGTTCTTACATACAATAATTCTATATATCTATTGTCTTATTCAATGCAGTTTTGTAAAATATCCTATTTATGTATGTATACCATAGAATTCTTTGAAAATTCCATACACACCTATGTACACCCTGCAGTACTGGGGATCTGGGTTCAAGTCCTAGGGTCAACATCTGCAAAGAGTTTGTATGATCTCTCCACGTTTGCGTGGGTTTCCTCCGGGTCCTCATGTTTCCTCCCGTACTCCAAAACACACTGGTAGGTTAATTAGATTGTGAGCCCCCAGGGGGAAGCCACAACATAGGCGGAACGCGTGGGGCGCGTTATCTCCCCCATCTTACAACTTGGTGATATCAACCTTTCTTTATTTATATTTAGACTTCATTGCATTGACTGGTTCTATTTATAGTGTCATTTCATATATTGATTGTGGGAAACTGTCTATATTCTGACCATATTGGCAACCAATGCATAGTCTATCATTGATTACATTATTTTTCACACCAACACCGAGCCTAGATACATTACAATCTCTAGAAGGGGGAGAACAGGACATGCTATTGTCATGCACTGTGGATAGCACTTTACTCTTGGAGTGCTCATTTTAAATGTTTTTAAATGTCAGTGTTTAGTGTTTTGTATAAATAAATTGATATTTCTTGCTTTATACTGTTGAATACAGTTGTCCTTTTACACATCCTACCTTTTTTTCTTTACTATATACTCGTTAGGGATGTGTGACATGTTGAGTCACCCATACTCTACATAATACTGACAGTAAAGTAAAATACCTAGAACTTGGAAATTTCATTAGTATATGTTTAATTTTACTATTGAGTCATTTAGGAGTCACCATTTGTAATTGGAATGAAGTTGCAGAAGGATTGACAAAAACTCCCCTGACTCAAAACAATCTCTCGGTCCAAGGCTTGTCAATTGCCGAATGGACATGTAGCTTATTTCCTTATCTTAACATCCTTACCAAAGAATGCTGGGTTTTAGCCATACTTAGTGAACTACATGTAAAACTTTTAAAATTGTGTTAAAGGGAAATATAATTTTACATTAACATTAGAATAATAATAATAATAGTAATCTCTCTCATATAAACATACACAAACGTGCTCGGTCTTTGCAAACCACATTCCTAGCACAGTGCAGTGGATGTGAGTCCCTACCTGTCAGGCAAACAGCAGCACCAACCCTAAAACAGTTTCCATTTTCACAGACCAAGCATGTTGTGTGGAAGGTACCTAACTTTTGAGCCTCCTATTAAATCATACTGACTATTTCATGGTAGAAAACTAGTCCCACTAATTAATAAATACATACATTAATGTACAATCAATCAAATAAATAAAGTTACAGCTTATGGCAGGAATTGACTAAAAATAAAATCATAAAAATTCAAAAAGACCACGTCAGGAAATGGTTAATAAATGTTTAAATAACCATGTCAGTTCAGAGATTATTACAGGAAATTAGAATTTATGGAGATTACCTATTGCTCTATGAAGCCATTCAGGAAATAAAATAAATAGAATAAAATAGTCACAGATTAACATTCCAAATGCTGCTCTGTGCTTGTTCACTTTGGTCATTTTCCTGATTATTGCAATGTAGTAATAAGGTTCCAGTTTCTCTTGAGTATAACAGCGCGGGTGAGGGGTGTATTTTTGCAGAATAATAATCTTTAAACTTCATGTCAGCTGTGTTTGGGCCTAATTACAGATAAATAGAAATGATAAAAATAAGTATAAATGTAAATTGCTGCCTAATAACTCCTTAATGCACCATGACATTGGGGAACATCATGGTGTGCTTTTACTAAGTGTACCCAGGTCTACATTTGCCATGGGGCAAGATGAAAATCTTGTTTCTGGGGGGGGGGGGGTAAACACATGTGATATAGAAGGAGCCAGGTAGGAGATCTTTTATT
>WNYA01002448.1:0-32473 GCA_019512145.1 Engystomops pustulosus
TTCATATACAACTTAAAAGGACAAATAGTTTGTGATTGTATTAGTAGCCATATGGTTGAAGCCGACTGTGTGTTGGAGAACCATGCGGGCATGCAAGTTATAATGGGTCCGGATTTTAATAGATTTAAAGATTCAAAACTCCAAAATGCATGTTCCACTTGTTAAACAGCTTATGTGTCCCCAAACTTTTTCAATATTTAGTAGATACTTCTTAGAACAGATATAACAGAATATATTCATCTTTGTTCGTAATACCCAAACAGGCTATCAAATTGGATCCATTTATCACATGACTGGAAACTATTGGTATACAATTGTATAGTTGTTTGCAACCATATCTGCTAAATGTGTTTCAAACCTTTGGTGTTAAGGGTATGTTTGAGCACATGAGACAGTGGGTTAAAACTGAGAAGTGCCACTAGTTACATACTGTTTATAATTACACATGAGGGAAGAGGACTATGGGGGGGCGGGGACTGTATTTGAAATACTGTATATAATTAAACAGGGGGATTCTGTAAATAGGGGTCTGTACATAATTAAACTTGTGGGGGGATAAGTACTGTATATAGGGGCCAGATTTTAATTAACTATGGGTTTTAGATATAATTTAATTGGGGTGGGTGGGCTATATATTGATAACTATTAAAAAAATTACAGGGCAGTTGAATACAAATGAGTAAATTAGAGTGGGTTGTATATATAAAAATTAGGATGGTTCTGTATATTATTTAGTAAGGTGTGGCCTAAAATAATTAGAATATATAGAATATATTATTGAGGCTGTGTTGATGCATTCACTTTGGGGCACATTTACTAAGGGTCCACAGCCGCGAATCCGTCAGGTTTTTCCCGAATATTTCCGCTTTGCGCTGTATTTCACGGGATTGTGGCGCACGCGATCGATTTTTGGCGCAATCGCGCCGACTTTCGCGCGACATAAATCGGGGGGCGTGGCCACTGGACAACCCGAAGGATTCGAAAAAAACCGCAGAATTTAAAAAGCCATTTGTGTCGCAAGATCAAGCACTCACATCACCAGAAAAGCAGGTGAACTTCGCGGACCCTCGCGCGCACGACACCTGTGAAAGTATCGCGCACGGACCTTTCGTGATCCCGGCAGAACCCTAATCAGCGTCGAGAACCCGCCGCTGTCGCGACTGACCGGGTAAGTAAATGTGCCCCATTGTGGTTTTCAAATGCATTTGTTTTATAATATTAATCTTTAGATTAAGGGAAAGGCAAAACCCTGTTTTCTTTTAATGAAGGTTGTTTGGTGAAGAGTTCACCATGTATGTCGGGTTTAAACTCCATGAATATGTAGATTATGCTGTTTGTATTCACTTTTTTTTAAATAATTTTTTTAAAATATCATTATAGGAAATCCTAGGACTTGAACCATATATGACAGCAATGGCAACATGCTTGTAGAGCAGGGGTAGGGAACCTATGGCTCGAGCCAGATATGGCTCTTTTGTTTGCTTCATCTGGCTCTCGTCATATCTTTAATAATAGTGATGGCTTCTGTGTGTGTCTTATACGATCACTTGGGAACAGCAGCGATGTCGCTGCCATCGGCTAAGACTGGGTCAAAGAAAGAGAGGAGCATGAGGAGGCTACGCATGGAGCTCTGATAAGTGAATACTTTTTTTTTTTTTCTAGTGGCTACCTATATACTGGGGGTATGTGCTGGGGCTACTGATCTTTTGGGAGGCATTGCTGGACTACCTATCTAAACCTACAATTGGGACCAGAATGTAAGTGGCACCCGGTCGTCACCAGGGCCCACCGCGTGGTACCCTACTAACAGGGTGACTTGTTCACGTGGCAGCAAAGTCGGAGGTACAGGATCACTATGCAAGTCTCGTGGTAATGAACCGGCAGACTGTCAAGGCATGTGGCAATGAGTCGAGGTCGGGGACGGAGCAATAGGTCCATGGCTGCAGCGAAGAAGCAGAACAGGTCCGTGTCACAACAGGAGTCAACACTTGGAAGGACACCCTGTAGAAGCTTCCTCATAGCTATAACTAAGAGCCAGCGGGAATCTGAGCTGCCGTCTTTATAGGAACCCAGAAGTGGGTACGCAAATAAGCGACACCGGCCCCTTAAATCTGCGAGTTCGGCTGCACTGGCAGCCGGACGGAGCAGGAACCTGGAAGAGTGATGAGCTCAGAAAATGGCGCCGCCACGAGAGTGCACGGGTGTACCTCCCATCTTAAGACGTAGATCGCAGGGCACACGTGACACTGGGACTACCTATCTCTGGGGGGCATTTTGCATATTGGTACGGCTCTTACTGATCTTTTAAAATATGTGGCTCATGGCTTCTCCCAGCCAAAAGTTCCTGCCCCTGTTTTAGAGACTGATTGCCCAAACTACAACCAAACCTCACTTATTTTTCACAAAGTGCCAACACAGCAATTTAAGCTGTCAAAGCTTTCAATCGTCATCCTGAGGACACCAATACAGTAGAAAGCAGGAGAAATTCATATTTTCATTGTAACTTCTCTCTTCTTGAACAGGTAGAAGACTGAAGCTTAGAGCAGCAGAACCAATGTTAATCCAGCTCTGTCCACTCCTCACTCCTCTTGCAGTCTCCGATGACCCAATATGTGGCACTTTAAAACAGCATTGAGTGCTGCATGTCCAGGGCTGCCTGGGACTGCATAATGAGGCCTTGAGTCCTATCTGGCGAACTCTGTGCTGGGGTGAAAGCCTAAGTATCTGGAACCCATGCCATAGGTTTGTCACCACTGCTATAGGGTGTGTGGTTAGTAACAGAGTGCTGAATGACAGTTAGGGAAGCTTTTAATAAGCTTCCAGCTGTCATGGCAACCAATTAGCACACTACAATGATGTCACAGGAAGATGAGTGTTAATCGCCATTTAAAGATGGGTGCCACGGTTGGCAGGTGTCAGCTATTTTACACAGCTGACACCCACTGTATATGGAGAGTGCTCAGCCCTGGGCCCCTAACATTGATGGATATATTATAATTTAAAATTGAGTTAACTTATTTCTCTTCTCCATTCATTCCCTTGGCTTGCCTTCCTTGATTGAATTTGATGGACATTTGTCTTTTTTAAACCACACTAACTGTAACTGTGTAGATACACCATATCCACAGAATGTAAAGACCATCAATTGGTGGTTATCATACTGTAAACTATGCAATAAAAAGATGAATGCTATTCTGTAACTATTTTGCTATGACCAATTATATATTATTTCCCTCAATGTGGCTGCAGATTGTCATAGCAATGCTTGCACCAAAAGTCAGAACCATAAGTCGATAGCAGTCAAAGATTAATTGTTTATTATTTTATGTTTAAAGTTGGTTACATTAGAGAGTTATGCAACACATTTTTTATTTCTCTTATGTTACTATGGTAGTTTTTGCATGTTCAGTTGCCTAACAACTACTAGTTTTCTTGCCTCGATTTTAATGCCTCTGAATACATAAAAAAATAGTATAAATAACAAAAAACAAGCATTTGAAATATCTAATCTAAAATTGTATACCTTGCATACCTAATAGCGTATGCTGATTAAGCAACAAAGAAGTGAAAGAGAACCCTGTAGACATATTTAGTTACATTTAAATCCTACATATTATTTATGTGGATTATTGGGATCATTTCAGCACAATGGTTAATACATATTCATTTCAAATATGCTATATTTGCTGTAGAAGTGAAGATTTAGTACTTAACTTGTGGGAATTGTAACAGTCAGTGAGCCAAGGCTGCCAGGTTTATATTTTAGTTGTGATTGATGATTTTCTGTTATTATTGGATGAAAGGCGTCTTCCCTCTAAACAAGCTGCTTATCTTAAATAGGTTTCCGTCATTCAATGTCATGCTTAATACAGCAAATTGACATCAACCAAAATGACATGTCACCTATAGTAATGCTGGTTGATGACCGGCTGACATACAAAGAGGTGTGTTCAACAATGGATATGGGAGGGTTCTAACTTATACAAACACATTTTTAAAAACATATAAGCAGTGATGCTAGGCCACACAGCTAGTCTTCCTACACAAAAGCATCTTTGAACGTGTGTAAGGCACAAGAGCATGTGCAATAGTTGAAATTGGTAGCATACTTCAGATTATCCATCACTCAGCAAGTTAGAGGAAGAGACAATAAGGTTGTCTATTCTTGGAATCTTCTATGGAAGTGGAAGTTTGCTCTCAGGCTTTTTCGAGTAACAATCATTTATAATTAGTTAGGAAACTAATCCATGCAGTATGTTTAATTGTAGCAACGGGAGATCAATTTGGAATGTGTGCCAACATATATCAACAGATAGAGCAAGACGAGGCAGGCAGGACATTAGTGAGTGACATATCTGCCTATTTTATGCCCTGTTAGCTCTTTTTAGTGTGAAGTGCCCAACTTCTTGTATTACTCCAGGGCAGAGTAGAGAACTGGAATCTACTGCACTACTGCTGTATGGGTGACACTTTCTTTCAAAAATATTACAAATGAGGTCCATTGTTTTTCAGTTCTATAGCTTATTCATGCTCAATTTACTTCAGAAGTTGTAATCAATAAGTGGAATTAATTATCTGTTTGTTCCATAAAAGTGCCACATTGTGGCAACAAAATTCATAACTTGTTTGCCCTTTTATACCACCCTCAGCATATGTACTTCTAGTCTTTAAATGGGTCTCCAGGCCCACCAGCAGTATGTCATAAATGTGGGTTCAACATCTAGGTACTGCACCTTCTGTCAATCCCGTCTTGGCATCCGACTAATACTCTAGGCTCATTGAATGATGGCTCTGCAGGAGTAGTGCAGCTCTACTCCTCTTTAATTAAATAGTAGATAAGCTGCAGTTTCTCATTTTGGCCTTTATACAATGGAAAGAGGCTTCTGCTTCAAGCACCATAGAGTAAAAGGTGGGGCACCAGAAGAGCTAAATGGTACTGATCTATTCTCTGGACTGAACAACAGTATACAAAGTAAAGAGGGTAATGGAAAACGCCCATTTTCTGGGGGTCTCTGAGATATAATTTATTGTATCCATTATTTTAGATGCTCACGAAACCATTACACACATGGATACATTTCTGGGACTATAGCTAGTATCCCAGTTATAGATATACTCCTGTCATAAAGTTATAGTGTAGCAGGTGGCAGCGCAGCCTCCCTGACAATATTTTCATTATCTCTTAGATTGTTTAAGAAAATATTCTCAAATTATACTCCTTGCAGTATAAAGTGAGGTTAAGAAAACTTAAAAATAGCTGGCACGGCGCTGCTAGTAAAATAATCCACAAATAGGGGTAAAAAGTTTATTTTCCAAGAAGTATACACATTTAAGGCGTAAAGCCCTTCTTCAAGTACAAATGAAAAGGAACTAGATCGAGCTCCTTGTGCAATGTTCTTATGTGAGAATGCTGAAGTGTCTTTGGCCTACCAGGTAGAGATAGTATGGTCTATAGCTACTATAGTGCTGTTTTGTAGAATCTGGGGATTTATAAAAGCTAGCATAAAAGTAGGGAGATCTTACAGTCAAAATGAAGTCAGCTTAGAATACAGCCTCTGTGGAAAAATGAGTCTCATGCACTGTACATAGCTACAATGGAGGGGTCCAATGATAAACAAATAAGTACAGTGTTTCTATAAAATAGTAATAATGGGTTACCAGATGGAGCCTATAACAGTTTTTCACAAACCCGGAACATTTGAATATATAAGATTAATATCCAGTCATAAGGAATGTCATTTAATAATAATTATAATAATAATAATTCCTTTATTTATAAAGCATACACAGATTACACAGCGCTACACAGAGCATGCCAAATTAGTAATTTTAACTGGTGACTGTTTCAAATAGCCTATGCTATGCTGATTTAAAAAAAAAAAACTTTTCCAGCATTCTGAATAATTTCAGTACTTTGTAAAACTTTATTTCACATTGTCTGGCTCCCTGCCAACAGTATTAATGGTGAGTTCTTGGGGGAGGGGCAGCTGCAGCCTGTGTGTGCCTGTGTATCAGTCTCCTTATGCATTCTTCCTCTACTTCACACTAACCCCTCAGCTGGGTGTTCAATGCACATGACAGGAAGTGTGGAGGGGGTGGGAGCTGAATGAGTGTGAATCAGAGGAGACAAAGACACAGGCATACACAGGCTGCATCTACTGCCCCCCATAAAGTTTTATAAAGGACTGAAATTTTTTCAGTATGCCGACAAAGGCATTGCTAAAATCAAACATGGGCTTTTGGAACATGTCACCAGCTAAAAGTGATATTCCTGGTGATAAGTTCACTTTAAACTCTATCCTAGCATGAAATCATTAGGTGGTGGTAGGCAACCTTTGGAGTCATTCAGCAACCATGAATGTATGTTTTCACTACTGTGCTAGACTCCCATTTAATACACCTGTTTTCATTGTAACTATATCCTTAGTATAAACATTGGACATTTTTCCCTAAGTATTTTGCAATAAATAGCAAGAAAAGTTGCAAGGAAAGCAGTAGTACCTCAAGATAACTAATATGAACCATAGCCTCCAGGTTTCAATATTTGGCACAAAATGACATGAGTTTTTAATAATGTTCGGTGCTATAGTACACTGACAGAAAACTGCCATGCAAGAGGAATTATTAGGAAAGGTTTTGGTAGCCAACATTTGGTTATTTTTTTATTTTGTCACTGAAAAAGTGTCCTAGCCAGTTTTTGTAAAAAGGGCAACAGAGAACATAAACTTAAGCTGTTTCTTTGCTTTCTAATTTAAAAAGTTGTTCATACCCCATCACTGGAAGTCAGCCAGAGTCCTACTGTAAGGTGTGTAAGGGTCTATCTCACCTGAGGTTTGTCAGTCGGCCTGGCCCTCAAAATTTGCTTTGACCTCCCAAACCCAGCTAACTTGTTAGTTATTCCCATCTACTGTGCTACCCCTTTACCCTTTCTTCCAGGTCTTATGTAATTCATAGTTCTCTGATTGGCCTTTCTGGGTACTCAGGTCCCAATTTTATTTGGTTCTTCGGAAAAGATTTTGTTGATCTACAAAATATTCCTATAGTAAGGCTTATTGTGATCTCAACCTTGTTTTGTAGCTTCTGCTGATGTTAACCTGGGATTTCCCAATCTGATCACCAATGAGGGTTTTCTTTTTTTGAGCAGTGTGCCAGTATCAATCATTGTTTGCCGTTTTCTTTTTTCCCCCTGCTCTTTAAAGGGAACCTGTCACCGGATTCGCTAATAAGCCTAATAACAATTTCCTATAGCACTATACTAGCTTGAACCACACTGTTTTTAGCAAACAAAATTTAATAGTTCCTATCCCCAGTAAATGAAATGTATAAGCATACCTGACACACTGTCTGAAGGATCAGGGTGCCCCAAGGGTGTGTGTTATTCATACAATGCAGTTTCTCTCACCTCATGTCTGCTGCCAAGTCCCTCCACCCCCTCCCTTGGACTGATGAGTCACCCTCTGCTCTGCATTGCATTTTTTTTAATACTGGGAAGGACCAGTAAATGAGAATTCCTTAAAAGATTACTTCTTCATGTTGAAAACAAGTTGCTATGTGTAATGAAATACTATACTGCAGATGTTCAGAAAATTTATGTTTTCTTCCGATACTTCAGATTTCACTCCATTGTCTGTGTCCCTCAATAACCTTTAAGTAGTGTTTTAGTGGCCTTACATTTGATGCAAACTACTATTGGTTCAATGCCTATGCAAGTAATTTACAAAATGTTCCTCATATACAGTAGGTATGGAAAGTATTCAGACACCTTTAAATTTTTTACTCTTTGTTTCATTGCAGCCAATTGGTATGATAAAAAAGTTCTTTTTTTTGCTCATTAATGAACATACTGCACCCCATCTTGACAGAAAAAAAGAAATATCACAGGGTCATAAGTATTTAGACCCTTTGCTTAGTATTGAATAGAAGCACCTTTTGAGCTAGTACAGCCATGAGTATTCTTGGGAATGATGTAACAAGTTTTTCATGCCAGGATTTGGGGATCCTCTGCATTCTTCCTTGAAGATGCTCTCCAGTTCCCTCAGGTTGGACGGTGAACGTTGGTGGAGGCCATTTTTAAGTCTCTCCAGAAATGCTTAGGCTTAATACAGGGCTCTGGCTGGGCCAGCCAATAATAGTCACAGAGTTGTTCTGAAGCCTCTGCTTTGTTATTTTAGCTGTGTGCTTAGGGTCCTTGTCTTGTTGCAAGGTGAACCTTCAGTCCAGTCTGAGGTCCAGAGCACTCTGGAAGGGGTTTTCATCCAGGATATCTCTGTACATGGCCGCATTCATCTTTCCTTCAATTCCAACCTTTCACCGCAGCTGAAAAAAACCCATACCATGATGCTGCCACCGCCATGTGTCACTGTTGGGACAGTGCCTGGTTTTCTCCACACATACTTCTTAACATTAACCCCAAAAAGTTTAAGATTCCTTCATGCATTTCTGTTTTTGCAAAGTGTATGCAGGCTTATTATGTCTTAAATTAAATTTATTTTATTTTTTCTTTCTCTTGCTAACTGACATGGGAGTGTGGGGGGGAGGGAGGAAGGGAAAAAATGGTTTAAGCATATGGTAATGGTGTTCATTTATATATATACCTATGGTAAGTCTTCTAAGTAAGTCATATACCATGTGGTATATTTATAGTTATTAAAGGAGTTGTCCGAGTTCTGAAAAAAACTAAAGGTGGCCGGGAGGGGGCTGCTTAAAAAAATAAAGTCCTACTTACCTTCCGGCGCCCTCCGGTATCCAGCACTGCTGTCGCTCCTGAAGCTGGACTCAGCTTCCGGCGGGACCCGACAACCATCCTGCCAGCATACACAATGCTGTGAATAGGGACGGGTAGGCGTGGCCGGCCACGGCCGGCCGGGAGCTGGGACGGGTAGGCGGGGCCGGCCACAACCGGCCGGAAGCTGAGTCCAGCGCTGCTCCGCTGGATACCGGAGGGCACCGGTAGGTAAGTAGGACTTTATTTTTTTAAGCAGCCCCCTCCCGGCCACCTTTAGTTGTTTTTCAGAACTCTCGGACAACCCCTTAAGGTCAGTTAGATAGGTAGTGACTTCTGAAATACCAGTTATTGCACTTTTCAGTGCACAGTGAAGAATACAGCCTCTGATAGGCTGCTATGATACAGAACTGTAGTACATCAACATTTACAACATAAGCCATCAAATATCTTAACCCTTTCATGCATATGGACATTCCTGAATATCCTGTAGTGGGAAGGAGAGTATGAAGAGCGCTCACAGGCTGAACCCTCGTCATACTCACGGAGTGCTTGCTGCATAATACAGCATACACCTGTCGCTAACACTCAGCACTGATCATGGAAGTAAATTATCTAAATGCCTCCCGCGCTGTCATCTGTGCACCACGATCTATTGCCAAGACAGCAAGGAGTTTAAGTCAAACTTTGTGGTTTTTCTAATGCTTCCTTAACCCTCTAGGTAAATAACTCGGTCTAACACCCAGATCACCTTTAAATTCTGTATTTTAAGCAGCCCCCTCCCGGCCACCTTTAGTTTTTTTCAGAACTCTCGGACAACCGCTTTAATGGGATAAAGCATAGTGTCCTGTCATTGACAGGAAAAATGCCCTATGTATATGGTAGAGATGCTTGCTAGTAGAAATGTGATATATATTTGCATTTTCTTAACAAATTATGTGATATATGAAATGTTTATGTATTGTAGGTTTCTGGAAAATGCATAAAAATTAATACTCACCCTCCGGCTTCCGATCTTCTGCGGCGGCTTCTTTCTCGATTTTCCCGTGCCGGCAGTCGCGTCTATGCGACTTGCCGTCGGGCGCACAATATGATGTAGCGGTGGCGCCGCTGATGACGTCATCAGCGGCGACACCGCCGCATCGCACTGTGAGCCCGCCGGCAACTCGCATGGACGCGACTGCCAGCACGTGAAGATCGAAGAGAGAAGCCGCCGCCCAGGACCAGGAGCCGCCGCCGAGGACCGGGAGCCGCCACTTAGCATCAAAGGTGAGTATCGTCGGAGGGTGAGTATTAAGTTTATTTTTTTATTATTCGCTAGGCATACTGAGGGCAGGCTGTATACTTTTTGGGGCAGGCTGATTGTATACTTCATGGGACAGGCTGTATACTACAGGGGGCTAGCTGGCTGTATACTGCGTTTAACCCAGTAACGGAAAATAGCGTCTTTTTTGCCATTTTGAAAAATCTAAAAAAATTTATAAAAAGTGATCAAAAGGTCGCACAGTCCTAAAAATTATAGCAATGAAACCGTCATCAAAATTCGCAAAAAATGACACTACCCACAGCTCCGTACACCAAGGTATGAAAAAGTATCAAAAACCATTTTTGTACAGGAGGTTTTAATTTTTTTAAATGTATGAAAACATAAAACCTGTACAAATTTGGTATTTACGCGATAGCACCGACCCAAAGAATAAAGTAGACATGTCATTTGGGGCGCACAGTGAAAGCTGTAAATTCCAAGCCCACAAGAAGACATTGCAAATGTGTTTTTTCACCATTTTCACTGCATTTGGAATTTTTTTCCCGCTTCCCAGTACACGGCATGGAATAATAAATACCATCACTATGAAGTGCAATTTGTTACGCAGAAAATAAGCCATCACACAGCTCTTTATGTGGAAAAATAAAAAAGTTATAGATTTTTGAAGGTGGTGACTGAAAAATGGAAGTGAAAAAACTAAAAAAGGCCAAGTCGTTAAGGGGTTAAAGGAAATCTACCACTTTCTTCAGGTAGTTTTTAGGTAATGACAATTACATGCCGACGGTATCATCCTGAAACAGAATCTTATCCACAGTAATGCTAAAAATCAACAAATCCGTAAGACATTTTAAAAAAATGCTAAAGTATGCAAATGAGGCTAGGGTGCTCCTTGTGAGCGTCGATCCAAGCTGCTCGGCGTTCTGTCTGCTTAAAATTTTTCACAATTATTCCCTCCTCCCCTCCCGTTCTCGTCCTTGAGACCCCATGATGTCATGGAGGAAGATGGAATAAGTGCCAACAAGAGGTGTGAATAATTATAAGCCTAACAGGAGCGCCTGTGCTTAATTTACATATTTTTTATAAATCTATTTCCTCTGGAACTTTTTGGGGCAGGCTGTATACTTTTTGGGGCAGGCTGTATACTTTTTGGGGCAGGCTGTATACTTTTTGGGGGCAGGCTGTATACTACTTGGGACAGGCTGTATACTACAGGGGGCTAGCTGGCTGTATACTACACCCTCGGCTTATACTCGAGTCAATAGGTTTTCCCATTTTTTTGTGGTAAAATTAGGGGCCTCGGTGTTCTATGGCTAAGAAGGAAATACCTTTAGGATTTTTGTCATGATACTTCAAAAAGTGTGCAGATAGAGAATGGTCAGTTTTACCTTTTTTAATATTTCTAAGGTGCTCCCCTATTCGTGTTTTTAGTTTTCTTACCGTTCTTCCGATATATTTTAAACCGCAAGGACAAATAATCATGTAAATGACTCTAGTAGAGTCACAAGTAGTGAATTGTTTTATATCAAATACTTTTCGGTTATCAGAAGATGAAAAGTTATGTGTGCCCCCCGTGTCTATTTTACCTATACTTTTACATGCGTTGCATCTTGAACATGTTGTATACTGGTTGTATACTACACGGGGCTAGCTGGCTGTATACTACACCCTCGGCTTATACTCGAGTCAATAGGTTTTCCCATTTTTTTGTGGTAAAATTAGTGGTCTCGGCTTATACTCGGATCGGCTTATACTCGAGTATATACGGTAATCCTATTTTACTTGTTTTCCTGTACATATTCCAACAAGTGTGGATTACATGTGATATATGAAATGTTTATGTATTGTAGGTTTCTGGAAAATGCATACTGATTTGTTATGGGTGAACTAATTAATGTTGTATTTTTTTTCTTCACTTTGCATTTCTATTCATATTGAATAAGATTCCTTTGTGTATCCTAACTTTGTATTATTAAAAAAATCTAAATAAAGACATTTTAAGAGGTATCTATCGGCAAACTCTGCCATAAAGCTCCAACTGTTGGAGGGCTGCAGTGATAGTTAACTTTGTGGAACTTTCTCCCATCTCCCTAAGCATCTATGGAGCTCAGTCACAGTGATCTTGGGGTTCTTCTATACCTCTCTTACCAAGACTCTTCTTTCATGATTGCTTAGTTTGGCTGGTCAGCCAGGTCGAGGAAGAGTTGTAGTTGTCCCAAACTTTTTCCATTTAAGGATTATGGAAGCCACTGTGCTCACAGGAACCTTGAGTGCTGCAAACATTCTTTTGTAACCTTAGCAAATTCTGTGCCTTGTCACAATTCTGTCTCTGAGCTGCTTGGGCAGTTCCTTAAATCCCATGATTCTTATGTGCTCTGACATGCACTGTGAGCTGTGAGTTCTTATATAGACAGATGTGTGCATTTCCTCATCAAGTACAATCAGTTTAGTTAAACACAGCTGGATTCCAATAAAGGAGTAGAACCATGTCAAGGAGGATAAGAAGGAAATGGACAGCATGTGAGTTAAATATGAGTGTCACAGCAAAGGGTCTGAATACTTATCATTATGTGATATTTAAATGTTTCTTATTTAATAAATTAGCTAGTCTACATATCTGTTTTTTTCTGTCAAGATGGTGTGCAGAGTGTATAATAATGAAAACTGTTTTGATCTTACCAATTGGTTGCAATGAAACACAGTGAAAAATGTAAAGGGGTAAAGGTGTAAAGGGGTAAATACTTTCTGTACCCACTGTAAAAATGTTAGCAAATATTCAGCAATTTCATTTAAAATTTGAAAGAGCATGGTATACGCATACGCCCGCACGTGCATGGTATACGCATACGCCCGCACGTGCATGGTATACGCATACGCCTGTACGTGCATGGTATACAGAATGGTATACGGTATAATCCCCAATGAGCTAATACCTGGGCTGTGTCCTTGTCCCTGCGTTGCAGTATGGAGGTCGGGGTCTGCGCGGAGGCCTTCTGCCATGATGTGGGGGTTCCCAGAAGACACATAAACAGCGCATTCATGACATTCGTGGTTCTGGATGAAAACAATCATCGCTGTATTCTCCCTCGCATCAAACCGGAGACCGGGGTAAGTGATTCCCCCTTCTGGTCACATTCTCTATATGTGCTGTACTATATATCTCTATATGTGCTGTACTATATATCTCTATATGTGCTGTACAAAGTTTAGGAAGAGGCAGCATGCTTGAAAAAGGCTCGTAAGGAGCTGAAACGTCGCTCATGGAATAAAGACACCCCACTTTTTTGAAACTACCTTTTGGAGTGCTGCCTCTTCCTAAACTTTATACTGCAGTCCCCCTGCCTGGGGACTTACGGACTTGCACCCACCGGAGTTGCTGTGCTGCTCTAAACTTTCCTTTTTCTATATGTGCTGTACTATATATCTCTATATGTGCTGTACTATATATTAAAAATGTTAGCAAATATTCAGCAATTTCATTTAAAATTTGAAAGATTAACATAGAATGAGCGATAGCAGGGGGAATGAGTACTACTCACATTTAATGCATTCTTGGCAGCTTCTGCTTCTGATCTGCTATCAAAACTTACAAAACCAACAGGCTGCAGATAAAAAAAGTGAACATTAAAGAGTGTTTTAGTATATCCTATATAGACTATACATTAAGCTCCACACTTTATTGCTACTTATACACTAAGCTTGTTGAAGTAAGAAGTCACACTTAATTTAAAGGAACTGTAGAAGATTAAAATCAATGGTCTGCATTTTTTTTTTCTAAATAAAATATGCCACTTTTATCCCTAGGCTAGTAGTTCTTAAGTACAGTTCTTAAGGTTCTAAATCAGACATAATACATTGACAAAAGTAGCATAGTTTTAAAGAAAGAAGCGATTGTCACATGCTTTTTTGATCAGCCTAAGAATACATTTTATCAGGATCCATAATTGTGCAGTGAAATGGAGTATTATATGAACAGTGTGTGCAGGCCAAGAACATTATTAGCAAATCCATCAGTATGTAGTGTTTTTTTCAGATATCTGATATGAATTATGGATATGAGTTAGCTGACTAAAGGTACAAAAGCTACCTAGGGACTAGGATATATTCAATATTAATACCTTGTAACATATGTGGCTGGAATATAAATATAGGGTCTATGATTTCTTTTTCTTTTCCAGTAGTCAGTAGCACATAACATTGTTGAAGCTATAAAATCATTGTAGCTTCAAAAGTTATTAATTAAAGAAGTTATTCCTGTACGGTATGATGTGAAGTGATGACATGGTATAAAGATATGCCATCTCTTTATTATATGTGGAGACAATAGCTCTGAGACTAGATGAACAGTGTTGAGTTAGCATGATAAGGTCCATTCATCCTGCCTCATTCTCCATTTTTTCTGCCTACGATGTATGACTAAAATATAATTTTTTTGTGCAAATGTTGCACAATTTTGAAATTCTATGCCAAACTGACCATTTAAATATTAATAAATGCAACCCCAACTATGCCTTTTTTTGTGATAAAAACCATAAAAAATATAATGTATCCATAGAATAGGTGCTCAATTTAAGACTGGCGGTCCAACCCCCTTACCCCACAGATTAGCTGAAACAGAGAATGGAATAGGAGGCCAACAGCTCAATTATCTGTGTATTGGTCAGACCAGGAAACTTCAGATCAAGTACTATTCAGTTAAATGGGAGATAAGCTTCAGTGACTTTGTTCAGCTACTACTCGGGTAACAGAACTGTTTGTGATGAGTGCTGCTGGATGTAGGATCCCCACCAATCAAATATTATTCATCTATACTTAGGATATGGCTTTAATACTTTTAGCCCAAAAACTTTAAAGGGGTTGTTTGGAGGTTAGAAAAACAAGGTTGCTTTCTTCCAAAAATAGTTCCTCTCCTGACCATGGGTAGTGTGTGGTAATGTGGCTAAGCTCCATACATCTCTTTACAGCTGAGCTGCAATACCAGCACAAACCTTGGTCAGGTGTGAAGCAGCCATGTTTTTCAACCTCCAGACAACCCCTTTAAATTCCAAAACACACAACCGATATTGGTGTCCATTGCTAAATTCTGTTACTTATAGCGGCAGCAACAAAGCTGTCTTCAGCGCTAATTTTATATTATAACGGAATGGAATATGTGCAAGTTAATGGGAATAGGTGGCAAATGGAAAAGCAAATGAGAGCTGACTCTTATCAAATCTCCACTGTTAAAAAGTCACTGAACCTGTGACCAACTTTCCTCAGCTTCATACATAACAGCACAGTAAAAAAAATAACACAGTATTTAGTTTTCGCTAATGGAATCTGCAGTCAGGTATAATAAAGTATAGATTGCAGTCAGTTACACATCATATACTACACTGCATCATTATGTGTACAGGCATGTTCATGACATGATAGTCTTTCTTACCTGCTTTGAAGTGAGTTTTATTAATGAACCTTCATAACCCTGGAACATAAACAGTGATACATTTGGTTGTCAGTGTGTGATTTATGGGTTATTGTACTGTTATTACATACATTTTCATTTCCAAGACTGATATCATTTTTATGCTGGCCACAGAACCTTGTCGAAAATGTCCAAGAAAGTACGTTTTTTTTTTTAAACTAAAATCAGACTCGGAAGTATTTCCTGATGTT
The DNA here is from genome assembly GCA_019512145.1 of Engystomops pustulosus. Lineage (NCBI taxonomy): Eukaryota > Metazoa > Chordata > Amphibia > Anura > Leptodactylidae > Engystomops > Engystomops pustulosus. The sequence goes on from WNYA01002448.1 coordinate 15,642, forward strand.
TACTTGATAGAATATTGGGGCTCATTTACTAAGGGCCCTGTGGACCGCACTTTGGTCGGACATCCCAATGATTTCCATTTTGCGCCACTGGGACAGGGATTGAAAAGGGGTTTTTGGTGCAAAGCCAAGCACTTATATGCACCAAGAGGAAGATGGGGAACTCCGGCGGACCTGAGTGGGGAAGCGACAGATGCAGGAAATCGGGAAGTGAAGCGCACAATCTAAGTGAAGCGCACAATCTAAGTCAAGCGCAGCAGAGTGCATTCCGGACGGACAATGCACTTTCGAGAACTCAGAGGGACCGGGTAAGTAAATGTGCCCCATTGTGTTGGTATTGGTCTAATGAGTTAGATAGGTTACCATTGTATACATACCAAACAGTGGGGGGGATTCATCATTACAATTTGTCTTTGACTGGGTTGTTTATGTTCAATTCCATTTTTGGTTTATCTGAATTCATCAAGTGAGTCTATGCATTGTCGTGTTTGTTCTGGTTTTATTTTTGGTTTCTCTTAATATATATATTTTTTTCCCGTTTGTCGCAATATGTTTTTTTTTGGTGCACCAGTCCCTCTAAGGAGCAATTGCTCTTGATAATTTTGGAAGTGGTTTTTGTCCTATTTCTACCCCATGGGGTGGCAGGAGTCATTTGCACAACACATGGGCCTAAATAAAAATTTGCGACCAATTGCAAATCATGAATTTAGTTCAGTATTGTGAAAAGTAGGGTATGCATATAATGAAATTGGCGCATTTTTAAGTGACTTTGCACTGTCCTGTGCTCAGTTGGTGCTATGGAAAGCCGCAAAACAGCATTTGTACCACAAAAACAAAGACAATGATGAATTCCCCACAGTATATTTTTACTGCTTAGGCCAGATTAGATGTTTTCTGTAGTGTGAAAAAAAAACACAAGAGAAAAGAACCCATTCTGGTTGCAGGGATATGTTATTCTTGTTTATATAAAAAAAACATTACTGATCTATACATTCAAATAGGGGTTATCACACATTGCATAAAAACAGGAACAAATATCTAAAAACTAAACTAAAAGCAAAATCATGTATTGTACACCGTATCGTGAGCGGGACTTATAAAAATATACAGCATGTCCTATTTTCCACCGTATTTTCATTCCATAGGGTCCATAGCAGTAAATGGAAATGTATAAATAATAAATACATTCTGCATACGGCTGTGCACCGTATGTTGTGTATATACATGCAGTATCCAGAAACAGTGGGAGGTGCATTCTGTCAGCCAACCAATAGTCAGCCATCCATCATTTGCCCGCCCACCACATTTTATATGGATACGGTGCCATATAGTGCAATCTGTCCCGTATTTACGGCCAGAATACAGCCGAAAAGACCATACGGTAGTGTGCATGAGGCCTAACAGGGATACATCTGGTTGTAAGAATAGCTGATGATAGAAAAGCAATGCTTAACGTCTTAAGAGAATCGTAGATTACCTGTGGGTCGGTATTGAGTGATTAGGTCAGAGATATATGGAAGGGACACGTTGGGGATGGCTTAGAATGTTATGGTATAATATTTCATAATTTTCTAAATATTATTTCTAAATTCATTGTGCATAGCTAACTAGTGGAGAGACTAAAGAGGAATCAGTTTCCTATGCCTCTAAGAAAAAAAATGGCTTTAAAACTATTCAAATTAACACCTATGAAGCCCGAATGCCCTCAGCTTCATTTGCATAATTTTAAAAGCATTTTTTTTAAAGCCAGGGCATAGGAAGCAAAGCAAATTCTCCCAGAGGGAACGCACACTATTATGTCAGTGTGCTTGCTTTACAATCCTTCATCCTGGTGGTAAATGTCATTTAAGAGACTTAGCTAGGAGACTACACAGAAGAAAACTTCAGTAGTCCAGGGGGGATGATGATGAAAGCATGTACTAGCAATTTCATAAACACCAGGTTAAGGAAGGATCAGATGTGGGATATATTTTTAGGTGGAGGTGGCTGGATGTTGTGAGGGCTTGGATGTGGGGCTTAAAGGAAAATGTAGATTCAAATTTTACCCCAAGGCAGCAGACTTTGGAAGTGGGAAAAAGTGTAAATGTGTTTGATGGGGTAAAGCTTAGGAATTTATGTTGTGTTGAGTTTTGAAATGCCAGAGAAGAAGAAGTGAAAAGGGGAATATGGCTGAAAAGTATTCTGGAGCTCTTCCTAGCTGAGAGGTGATACCTGAACCAGCTTATGAGTAGTATTAAAAGCCATGGGACTTAATGGGGTGTCTTAGGCCGGAGGTACAGTTGGAAAAAAGCAGTGGTCCAAGGAAAGAGTCTAGTGAGACACCACAAGGAAGGGTGAAGAGCAGTATATGAGTGATAGACACAGGAGGAAATACTCAGCAGTGTTAAAGTCAAAGAAACTCTCAATTACCTTAAATGGCCTAAATAATAAGTACAATTCCCGTGGCTTTATATCTAATGGCAATCCACTAACGAACAGCGTCCTGACCTGTGAAAGACAAAAGAAAAATGAAAAGAAGAAAAAAATTAATAAAAAGGACTCCTGAATATCAATTAACAATCAATCATTAAAAAAGCTGCTACATTTTTCAACAATGTATTCAAAGGAATTTCCCAACATATACAAGATAGCGGCTCAATGTATTTACTGATACAAATAAAGTAAATGAAGTGGTGGCTCGCACAGTTAGCTGCCAGTGATTCTGCTGATATTCCAATACAATACAGGCGGTCCCCTCCTTAAGGAAACCCGACCTACAGAAGGCCCCTAGTTAAAGACGAACCCCTTTGCCCCCTATGACCTCTGGTGAAGCTCTATGGATGCTTTACTATAGTCCTAGAATGCTGTAAGGTGTCTGTAATGAAGCTTTATTGATAATCCTTGGTCCTATTACAGCAAAAAAATGTGAAACTCCGAATGTCACTGGGGCAAAAAGAAAAAATTTGTCTAGAACTACAATGATAAAATATACAGTTTCGACTTACATACAAATTCAACTTAAGAACAAACCTATGGACCCTATCTTGTACGTAACCTGGGGACTGCCTGTATATGTGTAACAAGCCTCAAGCTGAACTTTTTGAGTCTTTTAGAAACATAGAAAATTAATTTAGCCATAAACTCTGAATATCCGCAGCAATGCACCTACATTATACCCATTTGGATAGGTCCATGCTGTACACACCACAGTTGGCAAAATAAACAGTCAAAGGTTACTGTGTTATAACATAGTGCCACTCAGTAATACAAAATCTCATTACATTTGATGAATGTAGTCTGATGTGTCACTGTGTGAGTTTACACAACATTCACTGCTCAACTGCTATTTATCGCCAAAAATCGATCCCATATTTTACTGCTGTCAATACACAACACTTCTAATTACAATTCTTGGCCCACGTGTAAAACATAGACACATAAATGTTAGATCAATATATTATTCTCCTGGGGAACCAATAGTAATGATGGTCGCTTACACAATGGGGGAGATTTATCATTGCCTTTCTTTTACCGTAAATGTTAGTGAAAAAAAAGTCACACATTTTTGCGAAGGGACTTTTTTGAGCATTTTTCTGCACTCGTGGTGCACTGTTTATATTGGAGCTCCAATTTTTGCTCTTTTGAGCAAAAATTTGCAACTTTGTTTTAAAAGTCGCATACTCCGCACAAGGCAACAATGATAGACTAACAGGAACGGGTTCAATTTAACACAAGGAAAACTAACCTAAGACAAATTAGACTACAAAACAAGACAAAAAGGGAACTAGACTGACAGGAAAGCTAGAAAGAGAAAAGATACATTTCCCCTAATGTATCTGTAGAATAAATCTACCTACAATGCCAGCAATCTATGAGGCCTTGCTAGGAAAACCTGCCTTTATTTTGAAAGAGAACCTATGTAGGTGCATTCTACTTTACAGACAACATGATAAAGAGCACGACGAGCATTGCAGATTACTATATAGTTTTTCTATAATTGATCAGCATTTGTAATTCATTCAATTTTATCTTTTCTTTTTCTATGCTTAGAAACAGTTATCTAGTTATGGTGAGGTTGTATCAGTGACAGACAACCATCTCTGTATGCAGAGCCATACATTGAGGACATAAGCCCATGTCTACTAAACACATTTGGAGGATATATCAAGGCTTGTACTGGTGTTACCCCTCCCCCCTATTATTTAAGAAAATGCTTTCAAGGCAATATTGTCAGGATGCTGCACAGATTCTTCTGTGGCATAGAATAAGTCATAGGGAGGTTTTTGATGCAAATATTTTGATAACAATTTGTGGGCCAAAGTCAAGAACCTACAGGCAGGATAAGTATACTTTTGTTTTAGTAAACCATAAAACCAATTTAAGTAAGCAAGACATGCATATTGTATTGTTTGTAGACATAGGGGAAGTTCCGTGCGTCGGCATATGATAAAGTCCCACAGCCATGGCAGATACATCATGAGTCTTAGACCTCACAATGTATATGCAGGCCATGCTTTCTGGCGGACAAAAGAATGCCAGGAGTGCCCCATGCCGGTCCTCTCTGCAGGCAGCTGCACCCCTTCACAGCCCTCCACACCCACATGACTTAAAGGTGGCAAAGTCACCAAAAAAAATTGCAATTTCTGTCAGTGTGCAAGAAATTGCAATTATTTCAGTGCTTCTACCCAGAAATTTCTGGCACTGATAAATCTCCCCAATTGCATTTTACTGAACAAACCAGTTAAAAACCATTAAGTTCATAAGATAAGAATCAATTCAACTGCTTTGTGAGAGAAATAAATGGTCCTTATACATAGAGGGAAAACAGACTTTTCTTTTGGCCTTTGCTTAGTCTAGAAGGTCACATACAGGTTTCTATAGCTCTACAAGATCAGGTGCATTCTTATCTTCCATCTCCTCCCCCCAAAAACTAACAAAACCTTTGAGCTGTGAATGGCATTTTTTTAAAGAATAAAAACACAACAGTCATCTTGAGGAATGTTTCTAAATCTTTAAATCCTTCTATGTAATGATTAACTTTTATGGCGGCTACTCCTAATTTGAAGATGAAAGGAATAGAATAGGGAGCATATGGAGTGAGTGATTTTGGCAGGAGCTCAAGCTGTTAGTAATCTGGCAATGCAACCTGTTTTTGCCTCTAAAATCTTTTAGTTTACCTAAAACATGGAAGAACAGACCAAAAGAGCAAAAATATTGAAATACAAAAATGGTATAAGTTATATCTATGTACTAACATACACAAAATTATAACAACATCACTACTGTGAAATAACTGCTCTGCTTAAAAGAAACCTGCCACCACAGCTTACAATAGACAGTAAACAGTTCTTCAGAAACATGTTTTAAATATTCCATATATGAATTGGTTACAGAAATATTGCATGATAAAGTTTACCTGGCTCCCTGCCAGCTCACCCACTGTAATTCCAGGGTTGTGCTTTTAAAAGGGATGACGTTCGGCTTCTAGTTTGAATCCACCACCGGCCCACTGCTCATTATTATTCCCGCTCAAACCTCCTCCCAACTTCCACTTGTGACGTAGGGTTAATCCTGACACACTGTGCAAGTGTCCCTTTGCAGTTTGCATACTCCCGCACTGCCTAATAAGACAGGAAAGGTATGAATGCACAGTGAGCTCACTGTGCTTACCGGGATTAATCCTATGTGGAAGCTGGAATAGATGGAGGTTGTCGCAGGGAGTTTGGGGGGAATAATAATGAGCTGGGGTGGCGGGTCTAGAGCTGGATTAAAACTAGAAACAGGACCTCTGGGACTGAAGTGGGCAAGCTGGCAGGGAGCCAGGTAAACATGACCATACAATATAAATATAACCAATTAATATATGGAATATTTAAAAAAATGCTTCAAATACATGGAGATGAATGATAAATGTACAAGCACAGGAGCATATTTGTCCCACTGTTTACTTCCTTCTAAAATCAACTTATAAAATAGTGCTAATGAGCTGAAAGGGGCTACCCTAGCTAGATCACACAGGGGCTAGTATAGTTGTTTTTAGAAGGTAGAAGGCCATGGATTTAAGAAGATTACCACAGTCAGAGTGCCTGGATCTATAAGTATCGATCAACGTTGAAACAGCACTCCGTTTGGTTAAGTGAAGATATTTTTATTCTACCATAATTATGTAACATTTCGCCTTCTCCATAAAGCCATTATCAAGCATGATAAAATATCTTCACTTAACCAAAAGGAGTGCTGATTCACCGTTGATCGATATTGCATCTTGGGGTTTGTGTCGGACCCTGTGAGAAGACCTGCACCTGACCCTCTTACACACACAGTGCTGCTCCACATCTATTTATTTTGATCTGCTGGATCTATAAGTAAGTGTTCCTGGTTTATCATGTTTAATTTTGATGGTAGATTTCCTTTACTGTATTGGGTGAAATCAATAGTCTTTTAATGAAGACAAATTAAATTGACATCTTGAATAGATTGGAAGGATTATTTTCCTTTCTTCATTTTGCAAATTTATTTCTTATAATAATAATACAAGCTATTACTTTTTATGTTCTGGGTGAAAATATTTTAGGTCCAAAGAGACATTATTTGATTGATGAAAGAGTAGATATTTCATACCAGACATAAGAAGTTTTCAAAAACTGTTCATAGGGATTTTATTATTTTACAATTAGTAAAATAAAAATCCTAACATCCCCTATTAGAACGCAAATAAAATAATCAAAAAGATGTTAGGTGTCGCCACTTTCCAAAATGTACTATTTATGAAAATATATTTTCATTAAATAATTATTACCAACAATGAAAAATAATAGAAAATAACATTCATATGTCTGAATCTCACCTTCTTTTGTTGCCATTTTGCATCAAATAAAAATTTGTGTAGCCCCCAAAATGGAAGCAAATGGAAGCAATTTAAACATTAGCAAGTCCCACAAACAATTACACCTTACAAAAGGTCTGTATACCTAAGTATATTCTGTTGTAATGCAGAAATCAAGCCCTCGCACAGCAAAATAAGAAAAAGTTCATATCTGTATATCATTTTCCTAACGTTCCAAGAAGCATAAACAACACTGCAAATTTTTTTTTTGTATCATTTTATTTTAATTGTAACCAATTACTTTATACACCAATTTCCAAACATACTGTTATATAAAATAGAAATTATTACTGAACTTTATTCTTTTTAACATGTCAGTTCTGTAAGTTGGATTAGTACCCTCAAGGCCAAAACAATCAGGTTCTTCTGAAATTATTGTCTGGTTTCTCTATTTTAGGTTCAATGGTCCTGTTACTGAAATTTCCTTCTATGCCATGCAAATGTTAAAAACTTTACATACAGCACACAAATTCGAAAGAGGAAATGAATCCATTACTAAAGGAAACACATATCTAAAATATGTAAAGTTTTTCACTAGTATTATTAAAGGAAATTAACCACATGGATTTATTGGTTTTTTTAACCTAAGCATACTTACTAACTGCCCTTAGAACTGTATCTGTTCTTTGTTTAGTTGTTAATAGCTAATTTTTTTGTGAGAAAGGACTTAAAAATATGTGTAAGCACCAAAGGAGGGCATGAATATTTAGCAACTGATTGAGCCAAAAGGGGCTTATGTTGCTTACACATGAGCCCCCGAGGCTCATTTGCATATTTTTAAAAGTTCTTTTTCCCAGGGTATGCTTTGGTTAAAACCAATAAATCATGTTTATTTCCTTTAATGTATTGTTAAGATTAGGTGGTAAAAACATCTACCTGATTCATAATTATATTAGGCATAGCAGATTTAAGCTATCAAGCTAATACTCTATTGACATTTTTCCAAATGACAGCAAGAATGCTAAACACTTTGCATATTCTTATTTTAGAATTATTAAAAGTGATTGTCCAGGTTTGCAACCAGAAGCAAGAGTTTCTTTCATACAAGTAAATACTACTTACAAAATTAAGAAACATTTTATGTAGTTTATTTCTATATGTAAAGCGTTAACAGTCCTCTTTAAAAGATTGAGGTCATGTATTTCAAAATCATTTTCCATAAAGATAAGCAAAAACTTCAGCTTAAATGAAGAAGATAACAATCAATTTCATATCCAGTTGAAGAAAAAAGGCTTTCTTATCCCAAGAAAAAAAAATACTTTCCATGACAGCTTTATTTCACAGAATCTAATAAAACACAATGCATAATGGAAATATTAACCTGTCCAAGGGATTCATATTGCAAATGTACCAAACATATTGCAAAACCTTAGACTTAAGAGTCATACAAAAAGGATATTCATAGCCAAGATACTCATAAAATGTGTTCAGCACTTATGTGCTACCTCCTTTCTAAAATACATACACTGCTTTATTTAGCACTCTATGAGTAAGTCTATACATTGCCTATACATGGTTAACACTTTATCAACCTGAGATGGACAAGTTTGTAATGGTGTTGTTAATGCTAACCTTTCAAAAGGAATGTCATTTTTTGCTGGTGACAGGTTCCAGGAGCCTATGTTATGCTGATTCTAAAATTCTGAATCATTTCAGTACTTTATAAACTGTATTTCACATTAACTTGGCGGGACAGCCCCCTCTTCCATTATTCTTTTCCTCCACACCATCCCCCTCCTTCCTTTGCTTCTTCAATGCACATGACAGGAAGGGGGGAGGAAGGAGCTGTATTAGTGAGGAGAAGAGGAAGAACGCATGAGGAGAATGACACAAACTTCACACAATAATAAAGCACTGTTTATACGGAGATACATTGCAATACCATTCATTTATATAAATCTACAAAAAGTATGGGTGTTTTTAATTGGAAAGAATAGAAGTCCATTTCCTACAATGTAAGATAACAGGGCACGCAGGCTGGAACAAACATGTGCAGTACAGAAGCGTGATTATACCTGGCTATAATGCCATTTAAAAATCGCTGTACTTTTTGTAGATTTATATAAATGACATTCCTTGTGACAGGTTCACTTTAAAGATGTATGAAAAGTCTAGGGAACTATCAGTAGTTCTGAGTATTGCTGAGCAACCTTTCATAAAACCGACTTGTGAGGGGTGGATTAAACACAGAAGTGTGAATTGAAGTCTGCCTGACATAACCTTATATAACATTTTTAAGTCCACATTAATTAATAAGGTCAACCTATAGTTTTTAGCACAGTGGAGGAAACTGGTTTAGCTGAGTTTTTTGCCTAGGGTTAGGAAGTAAGAGTTCTCCTTAAAAGAGACTTTGTCAATTATGGTCACCTTGCAGGTGATTACAGACTTGGAGCCATTGCTGTTCCACTAGGGGATTATGGGTAATATGCAAATATGTTTTCCAGGATAGGATCAGGAAAATAATGCCTCTTTATGCTTCTGAAACCTTTCTTTAGCGAAAATGAGGTCCCTGGCGACAGGTTCCCTTTAAATGTAGGAATATTACCCTACTCTCTCAATCTCTCTCCTCCTCCTAAATAGAATATGGAAATTCCACCCCCTGGAGAAAAAAAAGCTATGGAACTTCATTAAAGAAACATGAGAGATCGCAGTAAACACCTATGGGCCGAACGACCAAATGGACATCTCACTGTCAATAGAGCCTGTTGTTAAAAATTTGAATCCCACCCCTGCACACAAGCACTGCTTACATGTAGCATCTGCCTGGTAAGGTGTGTGTGGGGAATTGCTGTGACAGCAGGACTGCTGGCTGATAAGATGCTTGGGTGTACCAGAGCTCTACTGCATGCTTCCGCTTATGACGGGACCGGAACCAATAGTTATTTCTTTACATTTTTTACCTACTACAACCCTTGTTGTAACTGGATCTGTTCAACAATCTCACTAAGCAAAAGCATTTTGCTAAAGCAGTTTGAATTTACTTTAAAAGTTCAGAATTTACTGCAACAATGCATCATAATCCTCTTGATCAATTCCAAACAGCTATGCTCAGGACAGGAGCTTTTAGGAATTTCTAATAAATTGAATTAAAATAAAAAGGGTTTTATAGGGGCCAGTAATATAAAATGGTACTTAGTGCTTCCTCTCCCTAGCTGCTCCAGTACTAGGAGCTAGAGTTGGAGATATGAATAGAGATGACCAGACCCAACGCTCAAGTTCAAGTTTGACCCAAACATATTGCTGGATTGGCGGCAGAAGAGTCAATCCAGAAAATGGACTCTCCTAGTAACTTGCCAAGTCTATGATTGGCCAGCCAGGTAGACAGGCCAGCCAGGCCATTTATCTTAGAATTTTATCCTTTATTTCTTGGGCACAAATATATGATTTGAAATATTTGTGCCTGATTTCCCACTTTTTCACTTGCCTAGCAAAACTAGCAGCACATGAATTTTTCAATGTTTCATCTGATATATCTTAAAAATCCAGATGTGAATTTACAAAAAAGTCACAATTTTGGCGCAAAGCAAGGTTAAAAAGTTGCAAATAAGCTCCAGTCCTGACCATGCAAAGGAAAAACTTTAAAAGAAGTTGAAGAGTTTGAGACTTTTGTGTGACTTTTTAATTAAAAGTTGCAAAAACCCTATAGCCAAAGCTGCCTGATAGATCAACCTCTAAGATAAATCAAACAAGTCCAAAAGTCGGAAAAAACCAAAGACATGCACAAAAGTCCTGACTAAAGCTAAATGACCCCAAATATATGGCTAGTTGCTGCAGGCGTTTATTTGCCGGATTGGCTGTTCAGATGCCATTCCAACAATATGTCCGGGTCAAGAGGCCAAATCTCAACGTCAAACCCAAACTTGAATTTCGGGACTGCTTATCTCTAGCTGTGACCCATCTCTGTGATGGCTTTAGCTGCCAGTCCTTCTGTTTCCTGTTGTGTTGGAAACACTCAACCAGTGCAATGCAGAGTCGATAGGGAGCAGTATGTACGTTTTTATTTTGTTACTGATCCCATGTACGGCCGTTTAAAATATAATTTAAATGTGTTATATTTTTATCACATGAGGAACCCAACCGTACAAACATATATGTAAATTTCATAATTACAGCATGAAAACTAAGCATATTTGGTCATCTTGGAGGAACACAATGTGGAAACAATTCATATTTTTGTCTGGTTGCCCTGGATATTGCATAATAAAGCAAAGCTTTCAGGTTTATTTTAATCATGTTTTAGTTGGGCTAGGTCATTGAACTGATTGAGCCGGTGATTATGGTATGCCCCCTATATTGTAATTAGCTTCTGTCAGCAGATTTTAATAAGCTGGCAGCATTTCCAGGAAGAGCTCTAAAGCTGTGTGAACACCGGAAATTTAACTCTTGCACAACTGTACATGAGAACTTTATACCATACCATGTTTTCCTAATCATAATTAAAGTGAAGAAAATCTGGTTTCCTTGCCATTGTTTTCTACATCTATAAGGCACAATCACTCTCCTATCAACAATAACCACTTTACAGTAAACACCTTTGTTGTCACCGCCATCTGTTGCCATGGTAGCTACAGCTTACAATAATAAAGTAACACAATGAAACCTGAGATTATAGAATTTGAAAGGCACTATGATAAAATCAAACTTGCAGTTATAGATAATGTTGGTAGAAGTTCTATTTGGATAGTATTTTTCCTGATATAACATCATTATCAGAAACACAGTGTGACAAAGAAGCAGATTTCTATGTACAAAAGTGTACAAAAGATAGACAGGTGAAAGTCATATGGACAGGCCTGGACTGTACCACATTTACAGGATTCCCTAATTACAGTCAGGAAAGGGAAGATCTCTCCTAAAGGGGTATTCTTATGAACACAAAATTCTTAATTACATTCAGAATAGACTGCTCATTTAGACCACAGATCAGAATCTTACACTGAGCTGATGCAGGGATAGGAGTGAAAGCAGCACAAAAACTGAGTAAAATTGTTAGGATCACTAAGGGATTAAGATTTGAGAACTTTCTTTCATGGACAAACCCCTTAAAGGAGATTGCCTTTGCAGGTGTATAGATGCTTAAAGGCCATTCATGTTCTGCTGGGAGTTCTTTACAGGGCACACTTGAAATTGTGAATCATTGCCCTCAATGTTCTAAGGACTTATTTAAGTGTATCTATTTGTAGCAGGAGTGATAGTGGCATTTTCTACTAATTGGGCCACATGTGCAGTTTGCCTGTGGAGTGTGCCAGATTGATCAAAACTGTTGCACAGTCTTCATAAATCCGGCGCGCTCTGCACTGCTCTGGAGTGTGCACCATTTTTTGTTTTTATACAGTTTGTTCATGCTGTGTAAATGTGGTGCAGACAGAATTCTGGTGCAGGTCAGTAATAAATGTTGCACAAAGTCCGACTAAACACTAACACTCCCCTTTAGGTGGACATTTTTCTGTCTTGTTGGACACAAAACTGGTGCAGACACTTTATAAATACATGTGCGAGCAGTTTGCTTGTTCTTTTAATTGTAAAGTCAGACAGAAAACTGGTGCAGACACTTTACAAATACATGTACAAGCAGTTTCCACGTTCTTTTCAGTGTAAAGTCAGACAGAAAACTGCTGCAAACACTTTAATAAATGTGACCCATTGTTATTTTTCTCCCAATAGATCAATACATGACTTACAAGAAGCCCAACATAATAGACAAACCATTAAAGGAAACCTACCACTTCTGAAGGTAGGTATGAGATGTAAACACCGGGCACCAGCTCAGGGTGAGCTGGTGCCGGAGCTTACCTTAGCTTGTGTTTTAAACCGCTATATCGTGGTCTAAACACATTTTGATTTACAGCCCCGAGGTAGCTTCGGCGCCGCGCCCGGCCGTGCATGCATGCGCGCGCCTCCATAGGAAGTGCCGGAGGCGTCACGAGCGCCGAGCTACCTCGGGGCTGTAAATCAAAATGTTTTTAAACCGAGATATAGCGGTTTAAAACACTCGCTAAGGTAAGCTCCGGCACCAGCTCACCATGAGCTGGTGCCCGGTGTTTACATCTCATACCTACCTTCAGAAGTGGTAGGTTTCCTTTAAGTCTCACTGCTGTTTGATAATCCTTGTTCCGCAATAGTGCAGTGTAGGGAACTGGTTTCACTAGTTGATAGGCCATAGACATGGTAAAGGAATATCTTTCCATAAGGAGAGCGTCTTTGTAGATCACTTTTGTGGGCATGTAGAGTCTTAAAGATTATGCATTCTCTGCTGAGAATTCTGGGTAACACTGAATGATAAATCTGGGACAATTAAAGAGTGTCTTGCTCAAATTTCAATCTCCTATGAGTGAGTTTAGTTTAACACAGAAAACCTAAAAATAAATCATGTCCTTTTTGCCTTTGGCTGTTTTAAAACTGTCTAAAACCTTAAACAAATTCCCCTGTAGCTGTAAGGGTGGTTTCACATTGGCGTTTTTTTCCACACCAGTGATTTCTCACTGACATCAGTGAAAAATCAGTGAAGCCAGGAACATAAAACCAATTTGTATGTGTCCAAAATGGGTTCAGTGAAAAATACGCCCATGTGAAACCACCCTAAGAGAAATATATTACTACCACATATATTTTTTAGCCATAAGAAACATTTCTAATAATAACATATTTTCAATGAATTGCTTATAAAATCACTAACATGAAATGAACATTAATGTTTTCAAACTACTCTCTTTTGTCAAGATTTCTGCACGCTGGTCCTTGTAGGGAACGCATAAACCACCATATTGTGCTTTAAAGAGGACAGATATAATGCCTCTCCCATTGCATCTGATAAAGGGTTTAGCCAGTTGAGATGGCAAGGTATGTGCCCCAGGTTCTGGATGCCATGGGGAAAAAGGCACTAACACTGAATCCAATGGAGCATATTTTTATTGACTCAAACATGTGACAAAATAAAAACCTTTGATCAGAAATCAACAGAAAACCAGGATGAAATTTGAATAGTTACTGTATTATTGAGTAGTGTAAATTGACAGTAATACGATTTCATATAAGAGGCCTTATAGTAACAATCTGTAGAAATAATGGATACAAATTCTAGTTGAATGGACTAAATTTCAATTACGGTCACGCACGAGTGCTGAATTTCTGACTGTTTGTGGTAGAACCCCCACTGTTACACTAATCATCTGGGGAGTTCATAAAAAAGTACTAAACTCCAAATTGAATCCTGGATGCATTCCATGTGTGTCTAGACCTAGAGTTACATGTGAGTAAAAGAGCATTTGCCAATTGTGCCATCTCAGGTTTCTACAAAACAAATCCCTTGATTTTTTAATATGCCTTATATTAACCACAGTTACTGATTCTTACTGTGCTTCAGGAATGAGGAAACACTTTGTTTTTCCAATACTCTGCATTTGTCAACTATAAGTGTTGGCTATTAAAATTTGTTTTAGGGGTTTATTGTGGTATCCATTATTTTACTCTTCACTTTACCACATTAAGTCCCCTCAAGCACGAGGGACTACATATGACTGCTACATCTGCACCCCCTATGGCTACCACTCTGCCATAAAATATCCAGCCACATCAGGCAGCACAGTTATTTAAAACATTTTTTAGTGACTATGACTATGGTAATCTTCTTATATTTGTTATTCATGGCAACTTTAAAAATTATGCTAATGAGCCTTAAGAGTGCTGAAGGCGTTAGCAGAGCCCCTCAGTGCTGCAGTGTCACAGGCTGCTATAATGATCAGGAAAAGTTCTCCTTATGGAGACTTTACCAATTAAGACAGCCTTGTAGTCATGTTGAGACTTATAGCCATTGAGGCTGCTACAATGAGGAGAACATATCTCACTCTACCCTGCTCTCTCTCTCCTCCCTTTGTCTGTGTAATTTAGCAACAGCAGAAAATGCGAGACCTGCTCTACTCATTGTAACAGACTGTGAAGCTACCGAACTGAGAAGCATGGAAACATCCACCAGTCCTTCAGGCTGATTATCATAACTTTGAAAGTTGATTTTAAAAGATAGAGCATTGGTTAATAAATATAAGAAGATTACTGCTATCAAGGTGCCTGGATCTATGAGTAAGAGCCCTTGGTATCCCATGCTTGATTTTGATGGTAGATTTTCTTTAGAGCTACATATGTATATATGTATATATATATGTATATATGTATGTATATCCTAGTTACATATCCACGAACCTCAATACCCAAAGGATTTGCAACAAATTATTCTAAATGACCCTTTATCCGGATAGAGCTGAAATATGGCAGCTTTGAAGACTGTGTCTTGCTCTGCAGACTTACTGCATTGATGCTGTGTTGTAGCATTGGTGGTATAAATGCTATCAGTTAATAGACAGACGTGCCTGCACCTGTGCCAAACTTGTATTAATAAACCATCCGATGGAGATGAAAATGCAACAGAAACCTCTTTAAGTAGTAAATTAAGACTATAAGATAAAGAAAGTGAATGTAATCTCTTACTACTCCTACCAATGTAACACTGACGTTACAAACAACTGTAAGTATGTTACAAAACACTTTCCTGAACCAGTAAAAATTCTACTAGTTTTTTAAGAAAGTTTTGCATGTTGGAAGAAAATGTAAAACAGATGGTTCCATTTATTTAACAAAAGATTTTCTTGAGTCTTGTAAACTAAGGTGTTTAGTGTCTACTTATAGAACAGGAGCTGCACGCAACAAAGTGAATTCAGGGTTACAAAAAATTAAAGTGAATTCAGGTCTCTCTTGAGTGAATTGCAGCAAAAACCATGGTGATTATTTAAGACAGTGAGGTGAGCTGCAAATTCTCCTCTAATAAGGAGATTGTCTAATCTGCCCCCAGTAGTATACAGCCAGCTGAGCCTGTCCCCAGTAGTATACAGCCAGCCCAGCCTGCCCCCTGTAGTATACAGTCAGCCCAGCCTGCCCCCAGTAGTATACAGCCAGCTCAGCCTGCCCCCTGTAGTATACAGCCAGCCCAGCCCGCACCCAGTAGTATACAGCCAGCCAAGCACGCCCCCAGTAGTATACAGCCAGCCCTACCTGCCCCCAGTAGTATACAGCCAGCCCCCTATAGTACACAGCCAGCTGACCTGCCCCCTGTAGTATACAGCCAGCCCAGCCTGCCCCGCATAGTATACCCAGCACTAATATATATATGTACATATATATATATATATACACATATATACACATATATATATACACACATATATATACATACTCACCCTCCGGCGGCCCCGATAGGCAGCGCTGCTCCCCCGATGTCAGCGCGGCTCCTCTTCTGGCTTCCGCGCCTGTATTCTTCTGTATCAGCCTGCAGGGCGCGGTCATGTTTCTTCCCAGATGGCAGAAGCATACTATGACGCGGCCGTTGCTGACATCGTACTATGCGCCGGCCTGGAAGAAACAGGGCCGCGCCCTGCATGGAAGAAACAGGGCTGCGCCCTGCAGGCTGATACAGAAGAAAGAAGACCGGCGCGGAAGACAGAATAGGAGCTGCGCTGACATCGGGGGAGTAGCGCTGCACATCCGGGCCACCGGAGGGTGAGTATATAAGTTTGTTTTTTTTTAGTACTGGGCTCATGTGTTGACTTGTGCATAAGCCGAGTTGAGGATTTTCAGCACATTTTTTGTGCTGAAAAACTCGGCTTATACACGAGTATACACGGTAAACGACAATCTTCTTCACTGGTTCATAGTGACATATGAAGATACAGCTGTATATACTGTGCTAGTCAGGGGCGGACTGGCCATTGTACCCACCGGGAATTTTCCCGGTGGGCCGGTCGGTCCTGGGCCGGTCTGGGGCCGGTCCGGCACTGATCCGGGCCGCCCGCACTCCCTTCTTACAATTTTTGATTTAATGTATAGTACCTGCATCGTACGATCGTACGATGCAGGTACTATTAATCAGTACACAGACGCAGCGCAGCACCGCTGCTTCTGCGTCTGTGTATACAGGCAGCTA
>WNYA01002449.1:504-41062 GCA_019512145.1 Engystomops pustulosus
TCCCACAGATGCTTCAGTGTAATCACCACAATAGATCCGACAGAATTAAATCTTCCCAATAGCTCGACATAGGGATCGCCCACGCGTCAACAAAAGGAACTGCCGCAAGCGAGACGATCAGAAGTGATCACCCCACATCTACACGAGGAAGGGACTTCCCCCAAGGATACTCGACAGAGGATCCCCCAGCGATCTACAGAGGAACTGCCCCGAGGACCTGGCATAGCTATCACCACATGTCACTTCAGAAGGCAACTCCCCAGGATTTTCAGACAGAGGGATCCCCCAAGATACCAACCGAGGGATCATCCGCGAAATAGACAGAAGGACTGCCGCCCATCTATGCGGACACTTGTATCACCCCAACAATCGGACAGCAGTGAAATGCCAAGAAGAAACGCTAGATGATCACCCCAACATATCAGACACAAAGACTGCGCCCATCGAGGTGGAACATGGCGATCACCCCAACAGATCAGACAGACACGACACCCGCCCAGGGAGGGCACGACATCTTTCCCGGGAGCACACAACATCTGCCCATAGTGTCCGGTTCATCATTCCCTGGGAGAAGGGAATAATAGAAATCTCTCCATTGAACCATGAACGAGAGGATCACAACACCCAAACGACCCACCCCAGAATGAGACAAAGGAATCGCCCTGAGAGCGTCATACAGAGGGATCACCACAAAATCAGGACAAAGGAACTGCCACAGAGAAGCAACGCAGAGGGGATCCACGCACAACAGTCAATAGGAAGGAACTGCCCGGAGAGCCGGGGGGGGGGGGGATCACCACAAGAGATAAGACAGAAGAAATCCCAAGAGACGTGGACAGAGGATCCCCACAATATAATGAACAGAAGGAACTCCCCAAAAGACTGTGACAAAGGGATCACCACACAATGAGACTGAAGGAACTCCCCAATAGACGTTCCAGGGATCACCACAAGATAATCGTAGAAGTAACGTCCCCAAGAGATGCAGACAAGGTATCTCCCCAACGATCGGACATACAGTTAATCGACCGCCCAGAGACCAGATGAATGATCACCACTAAGATCAGACAGAAGGAACTGCCCCTAGAGAAGTGGACAGAGGGATCACCCCAACAGATCAGAAAAAAGGAACTGCCCTGAGAGACGCAGACAGAGGGATCACCACAACAGATCAGAGAGAAGGAACTGCCCGGAGAGACGTTGGCCGGGGGAGGGAGATCACCACAAGAGATAAGACAGAAGGAAATGCCCCAAAAGACTTGGACAGAGGGATCACCACAACAAATGAGACTGAAGGAACTTCCCCAAGAGACGTGGACAGGGGGATCGCCCCAATAGATCGGACAGAAGTAATTGCCCCAAGAGACGCAGATGATGGATCACCACTACAATCACCAGAGGAACTGCCCCAAGAGAAGTGGACAGAGGGATCATCCCAACAGATCAGACAAAAGGAACTGCCCCAAGAGACATGGACAGAGGGATCACCACAACAAATGAGACTGAAGGAACTTCCCCAAGAGACGTGGACAGGGGGATCGCCCCAATAGATCGGACAGAAGTAATTGCCCCAAGAGACGCAGATGAATGGATCACCAATACAGATCAGACAGAAGGAACTGCCCGAAGAGAAGTGGACAGAGGGATCATCCCAACAGATCAGACAAAAGGAACTGCCCCAAGAGACATGGAAGAGGGATCACCCCAACAGATCAGACAGAAGGAACTGCCCCAAGAGACGTAGATGAATGGATCACCCCAACAGAACAGACAGAAGTAGTCACCACCAAGAGACGCAGACAGAGGGATCGCCCAAACAGATCAGACAGAAGTAATAGCCCCAAGAGACGTAGATGAATGGATCACCCCAACAGATCAGACAGAAAGAACTGCCCCAAAAGATTTGGACAGAGGGATCACCACAACAAATGAAACTGAAGGAACTTCCCCAGACATGGACAGAGGGATCACACAAGAGATCAGACAGAAGTAATTGTCCCAAGAGATGCAGTCAGGGGGAATCACCACAAGAGATCCGACAGAAGTAATCGTCCCAGAGATGCGGACAGAGGGATCGCCCCACCAGATCAGACAAAAGGAACTGCCGCAAGAGAGACGGATAGAGGGATCACCCCAACAGATCTGACAGAAGGAACTTCCCCAAGAGACGCGGACAGAGGAATCACCCCAAGAGATCAGACAGAAGGAACTGCCCCGAGAGACACGGACAGAGAGATCACCACAAGTGATCATGCAGAAGGAACTGCCCCAGGAGATGCAGACAGAGGGATCACCCCAAGAGACGCAGACGAAGGGATCACCCGCAGAAATCAGACAGAAGGAACTGCCCCAAGATACATGGACACGGGGATCACCCCAGCATTTCAGACAGAAGGAACTGCCGAAAGAGACGCGGATAGAGGGATCACCCCCCAACAGATCAGACAAAAAGAACTGCCCCAAGAGAGGTGGACAGGGCGATCACCCCAACAGATCAGACAGACACACACCCGCCCGATGGGAGGGCACACATCTTTCCCGGGGACCACACAACTCGCCCTATGTCCGGTTCATCAATTCACCTGGAGGGAAAGATGAAATCGCTCCATTGACGCAGACAGACGGATCATCCCAACAGATTAGACAAAAGGAACTGCCCCAAGAGAAGCGGACAGAGGGATCACCCCAACAGATGAGACAAAAGGAACTGCCCTGAGAGACGCAGACAGAGGGATCACCACAACAGATCAGACAAAAGGAACTGCCCAGAGAGACGCAGACAGAGGGATCACCACAACAGATCAGAGAGAAGGAACTGCCCGGAGAGGCGGGTGGGTGGGGATCACCACAAGAGATAAGACAGAAGGAAATGCCCCAAGAGACATGGACAAGGATCACCACATAGATGTAGACAGAATGGAACTGCCCCAAAGACTTGGACAAAAAGATCACACCAACACAAATGAGAACTGAAGGAGCTTCCCCAAGAGACGTGGTAAGGGGGATCACCACAAGAGATCAGACAGAATACTCGTCCCTAAGTGCGAAGGAGGATCGCCCACACAGAGCAAGACAGAAGTAGTCACCCAAGAGATGCAGACAGAGGATCGCCCCCAGATCGGACAGCAAATCGCCTCGCCCGAGGGGCGCAGATGAAGGATCCCACTACGATCAGACAGAACTGCCCCTAGAAGTGGCCTGAGGATCACCCCAACAATCAGACAAAGGAACTCCCCTGAAGACGCAGACAGAGGGGATCACCACAACATGATCAGGAGAGGAACTGCCCCGGAGAGACGTTGGCCGGGGGAAGGGAGATCACCACACGAGATAAGACAGAGGAAATGCCCCCAAGATACATGGACAGAAGGATCACCACACATATGATGAGACGAAGGATACTGCCCCAAACAGACTTGACATAGGCGATCACCCAGACAAAATGTGAGCTGAAGGAACTTCCCAAGAGATGTACAGGGGGTCGCCCAACAGATCGACGGAAGTAATTCAACCAGAGACGAAATGATGGATCACCACTACAGATCAGACAGAAGGAACTGCCCCAAGAGACATGGACAGGGGGATCACCCCAACAGATCAGACGGACACGACACCCGCCCCGGGACGGCACGACATCTGCCCATAGTGTCCTGTACATCAATTCACCTCACAGAGACCTGGAGAGAAAGATGAAATTGCTCCAAGTGACGCGGACAGAGGGATCATCCCAACAGATCAGACAAAAGGAACTACCCCAGGAGAAGCGGACAGAGGGATCATCCTAACAGATCAGACAAAAGGAACTGCTCTGAGAGACGCAGACAGAGGTATCACCACAACAGATCAGACAAAAGGAACTGCCCTGAGAGACGCAGACAGAGGTATCACCACTACAGATCAGACAGAAGGAACTGCCCCAAGAGATGTGGACAGGGGGATCACCACAAGAGATCAGACAGAAGTAATCGCCCCAAGAGACATGGACAGAGGGATCGCCCCAACAGAGCAGACAGAAGTAGTCACCCAAAGAGCCCCGGATAGAGGGATCACCCCAACAGATCAGACAGAAGGAACTGCCCCAAGAGACGTGGACAGGGGTTCACCACAACAGATCAGACTGAAGTAATCGCCGCAAGAGACGCGGACAGGGGGATCACCACAAGAGATCAGACAGAAGGAAATGCCCAAACAGACGTGGACAGGGGGATCACCCCAACGGATCAGACAGAGGGAACTGCCCCAAGAGAGACGGATAGAGGGATCATCCCAACAGATCACACAGAAGGAACTGCCCTGAGGGACACGGACAGAGGGATCGCCACAAGTGATCATGCAGAAGGAACTGCCCCAGGAGACGCAGACAGAGGGATCGCCCCAAGAGTAGCAGATGAAGGGATCACCCCAAGAAATGAGACAGAAGGAACTGCCCCAAGAGACATTGACAGAGGGATCACCACGACAGATCAGACAGAAGGAACTGCCCCAAGATACATAGGCAAGGGGGTCACCACAAGAGATTAGACAGAAGGAACTACCCCAAGAGAGAGGGACAGGGGGATCACCCCAACAGATCAGACAGAAGGAACTGCCCCAAGAGATCAAAAAGGGGGATCACCACAAGGGATCAGACAGAAGTAATCGTCCCAAGAGATGCGGACAGAGAGATTGCCCCAACAGAGCAGACAAAAGGAACTGCCCCAAGAGATCTGGACAGAGGCATCACCACAATAGATGAGACAAAAGGAACTGCCCCAAGAGACGCAGACAAGAGGGATCACCACAACAGATCAGACAGAAGGAACTGCCCCGAGAGACGTGGATGGGGGGGGTTACCACAAGAGAAGAGACAGAAGGAACTGCCCCAAGAGACGCAGACAGAGGGATCACCACAAATGAGACTGAAGGAACTTCCCCAAGAGATGTGGACAGGGGGATCACCACAAGAGATCAGACAGAAGTAATCGTCCCAAGAAATGCGGACCAAGGGATCACCCCAACAGAGCAGACAGAAGTAGTCACCCCAAGAGCCCCGGACAGAGGGATCACCACAAGAGATCAGACAGAAGTAATCGTCCCAAGAGATGCGGACAGAGGGATCGCCCCACTAGAGCAGACAGAAGTAGTCACCCAAAGATCCCTGGACAGATAGATCACCACAACATATCAACTGCCCCGAGAGACGTGGACGTGGGGGATCACCACAAGAGATAAGACAAGGAAATGCCCCAAGAGACGTGGACAGAGGGATCACCACAATAGATCAGACAGAAGGAACTGCCCCAAGAGACGTAGATGAATGGATCACCCCAACAGAACAGACAGAAGTAGTCACCCAAAGAGACGCAGACAGAGGGATCGCCCAACAGATCAGACCGAAGTAATAGCCCCAAGAGACGTAGATGAATGGATCACCCCAACAGATCAGACAGAAAGAACTGCCCCAAAAGATTTGGACAGAGGGATCACCACAACAAATGAGACTGAAGGAACTGCCCCGAGAGACGTGGACGTGGGGGATCACCACAAGAGATAAGACAAGGAAATGCCCCAAGAGACGTGGACAGAGGGATCACCACAATAGATGAGACAAAAGAAAATGCCCCAAGAGACGTGGACAGAGGGATCACCACAATCGATGAGACAGAAGAAAGCCCAAGACGGGGGGGGGGGGGGGTCACCACAAGAAATAAGACAGTAGGAACTGCCCTGAGAGACATGGACAGAAGGATCACCACAACAAATGAGACTGAAGGAACTTCCCCAAGAGACGTGGACAGGGGGATCACCACAAGAGATCCGACAGAATTAATCGTCTCAAGAGATGTTGGGGGATTGCCCCAACAGAGCAGACAGAAGTAGTCACCCAAAGAGCGGCGGACAGAGGGATCACCCCAACAGATCAGACAGAAGTAATCGCCCCAAGAGATGCAGATGAATGGATCACCATAAGAGATCAGACAGAAGGAACTGCCCCAAGAGACGCGGACAGAGGGATCACCACAACAGATCAGACAGAAGGAACTGCCGCAAGAGAAGTGGACAGAGGGATCACCACAAGAGATCAGACAGAAGGAACTACCCCAAGAGACGCGGACAGAGGGTTCACCCCAACAGATCAGACAGAAGGAACTGCCCCGAGAGACACGGATAGATGGATCATCCCAACAGATCAGACAAAGGAAACTGCCCCAAGAGACGTGGACAGAGAGATCACCCTAAGAGATCAGACAGCAGTAATCGCCCCAAGAGACGTGGATAGGGGGATCACCCCAAGAGATTAGACAGGCACGACACCCGCCCCGGCAGCACATAACATCTGCCCATAGTGTCCTGTTCATCAATTCATCTCACAGAGACCTGGAGGGACAGGAGTAATTGCCCCAAGAGACGCAGACATAGGGATCACCCCAACAAATCAGACAGAAGGAACTGCACCAAGAGACGTGGATAGAGGGATCACCCCAAGAAATCAGACAAAAGGAACTGCCCCGAGAGACTCGGATAGAGGGATCACCCCAACAGATCAGACAGAAGTAATCGCCCCAATAGACGTGGACAGGGGGTTCACCCCAACAGATCAGACAGAAGGAACAGCCCCAAGAGACACGGACAGAGGGATCATGCCAACAGATCAGACAGGAGGAATTTCCCCGAGAGACGTGGACGGAGGGATCACCCCAAGAGATCAGACAGGAGGAACTGCCCCGAGAGACGCGGACAGAGGGATCACCCCAAAAGATCAGACAGAAGTAATCGCCCCAAGTGACATGGACATGGGGATAACCCCAAGAGATCAGACAGAAGTAATTGCTCCAAGAGACGCGGACAGAGGGATCACCCCAACAGATCAGACAAAAGGAACTGCCCCGAGAGACGTGGATGTGGGGGATCACCACAACAGATTAGACAGAAACGACACCCGCCCCAGGAGGGCACTACACCCGCCGCGGGAGCACACAACATCTGCCCATAGGGTTCTGTTCATCAATTCACCTCACAGAGACCTGGAGGGACAGAAGTAAATGCCCCAAGACACGTGGACAGAGGGATCGCCCCAGCAGATCAGACAGAAGAAGTCGCCCCAAGAGACGTGGATAGGGGGATCACCAATAGAGATCAGACAGAGAGATCACTACAAGAGACCAGACAGAAGGAACTGCCCCAAGAGACGTGGACATGGGGATCACCCCAACAGATCAGACAGAAGGAACTGCCCCAAGAGACGCGGACAGACGGATCATCCAAGAGATCAGACAGAAGGAACTGCCCATTGAGACGTGACAGAGGATCACCACAAGAGATCAACAGAAGTCCCCCCAAGAGACATGACAGAGGGACACCACAAGAGATCAGACAGAAGTAACTGCCCCAAGAGCGCATGGACAGGGAAGAATCACCCCAAGCCCCAACATATCGACAGAAGGAACTGCCCAGGAGACGCAGGCAGAGGGATCACCCCAACAGATCAGACAGAAGGAACTGGCCCCTAGAGAGGGCAGACAAAGGATCACCCAACAACTACCAACAGAAGAACTGCCCCCAAGAAACGTGGACAGGAGGATCACCACAAGAGATCAAACGAAGAAGGAACTGCCCCAGAGACGTGGACAGAGGGATCACCACAAGAGATCAGACAGAAGGATTTCCCCAAGAGATGAGGATGGAATTGCCCCAATAGAGAGGAGAGTGGAATTGTCCCATGAGACAAGGAGGGAGAAGGAATGCCAAAAAATGAGTGAGAGGGAGAAAGGCCCCAATGACGTGGAGGGAAATGGCCCCAAGGGACGAGGAGGTGTGAAAGAGGAATTGTCCCAAGAGACAAGGAGGAGGATTGCCCCAAAGATGAAGGGGATGAATGGTCCCAGAGACACATAGGGAGGAATGGCCCCAAGAGATGCGGAGGAGGATTGCCCCCAAGAGATGGAAGGGGGGAATGGCCCCCAGACACGAAAAGGGGAATGGCCCCAAGACACAAGAGGGAAGGGGGAACGCTCCAAAGACAGGAGTTTGGAAGGAATCACCCCAATAGACAAGGGGGAGAGAGGAATCATCACCCCAAAGAGAAGGAGGGAGAGAGGAAATCGCCCCAAGAAGACGAGAGAGGAATTTCCCAAGAGATGAGGAGGAGAAATGACCCCAAGAGACGAGAGAACGAATCGCGCCCAAGAGACATGAAGAGGAGGGGGGAATCGCTCCAAGAGACGAGGAGGAGTAAAGATCGCCCACAAGAGCTGAGGTGGGAGAAATGGCCCAAAGACAGGATGATGAATCACCCAAGAGACGAGGAGGGAAGGAGGAATGGCTCCAAGAGACGAGAGGAAAGGAGGAATCACCCCAAGAATTGCCACAATAGACGAGGAGGAGGAATTGCTCCAAAAGATGAGGAAGGAGGAGTAAATCACCCCAGAACGAGAGAGAAAAGATTCACCCAAGAGACAAACAGGGAGGATGGCTCCAAGAGACGAGGAGAGAGGGAGCAATGGCTCCAAGATATGAGGAATAAGAATTTGCCCCAAATACAAGGAGGGGGAATGAGCCCTAAGACAAGGAGAAAGGAATTGCCCCAATAGAGAGGAGGGGGGAATGGCCCCAAGACACAAGAGGGAGGGGGGATTGGCCCCAATGCATGAGGAGGGAGGGAGGAATCACCCTGAGACGAGGAGTAAAGGATTCGCCCCAAGAGCTGAAGAGGGAAAAATGGCCCCAGAGACAGATGGAGGGAAGAATTGCTCCAAAACTAGGAGGGGAAGAGAATCAGCCCAAGAGAGGAGGAGGGAGAGAGGAATAGACCAAAGAGCTGAGGAGGGAGGAATCATCTTAAGATACAAGGAGGAGAAATTCCCTAAGAGATGAGCGGGAGGGAGAAATTGCCTCAGAGATGAGGAGGAGAACTGTCCCCCGGGTAAAGTTTGAGGAGGAATCACCCCAACGATCAGACAGAAGGAATCGCCCCAAGCAGAGAAGGGGGAGGAGAAAGTCGTCCAAAGAGCTGATGAGGATGGAATCACCTAAAGGACGAGGAGGGAGGAATTATTCCCAAGAGATGAGTCGGGAGGAGAAATGGCCTCCAGAGAATGAGGGGAGAGTAAAGAGGAATCCCAAAGAAAAAGAAAGGAGAAATGTCCCCAGAAGGATGAGAAGGGAGGATGGCTCCAAGAGACGAGGAGGAGGATGGCTTCAAGAGACGCAGAGGAAGAATGTGCCCCAAGTGACAGGAGGGGGGAAGTCACCCCAAAAGATGAGGAGTGGAGAATCGCCCCAAAGACAAGGAGGGAAGGGGTAGAAAAATCGCGCCAGAGACAATGGGGAGGGATAAATGCCCAGTGAAGAGAAGGGAGAGTGGAATGCCCAAGAGGACGAGGGAGGATTGCCCCAAGAGATAGAGAAGGGAGGAGATGGCTCCAAGGTACAATAAGGGAGTAATATGCTCCAAAAGACGAGAAGGGAATCAGCCCAACAGATCAACAGAAGGAATCGCCCCAACAGATGAGAAGGAGAGAAATGGCCCCAAAGACTGGAGGGAGATGATGGCCCTAAAGCGACGAGGAGGGAGGAATGCCCCAAGAAGATGAGGAAGGAATTTGCCCCAATGAGAGGTGGGAGGAATGGCCCAAGAGACAAGGAGGGAGGAATGGCCCCCAAAAAATGCGAGGAGGGAGGAATGACCCCAAGAGACGAGAGGGAGGAATGGGCCCTGGAGACGAGGAGGGATTGAGGAAATGGCCACACAACTGAGGGAGGGGGGGATTTCCCCAAGAGATGAGGAGGGGGTGATTTGGCCTCAAGAGATTGAGGAGGAAGGAAGGATGCCCCCAAAGGACGCCAGAGGGAGATAGGATGGCCCCAAGAACAGGAAAAATGGCCCCAAGAGATGAGGAGTTAGAGTAACCCCAAGAGACAAGGAGTGAGAGTTTGGCCTCATATACCCAGGTGGTAGAGAGAATTAGGGTTAGAGTAACAGTCCAATACCCCAGCAATGTATCAGTATAAACGTAAGTCTAATACCCAGCCATCCATCAGTATTGAGTACACAGTTCTAATACCAGCAATCCCTCAGTATAAGACAATATTCCTAATAGACCTCAATCCATCAGTATAGTAAAACAGTCCTAATACCCAGCAAGTATCAGTATAGAGCAGTCTATATCCATAAAATCCACTCAGTATAGAGTACAGTTCCTATACCCGAATGCATCGCAGTATTAGAGCAAGTCCTAATCCATCATCATCAGTATAGAGTAACCAGTCCTATTACCCAGCAATCCATCATATGGAGTAACAGTCCTAATACCCAGCATGCATCAATATAAGTAAACAGTCCTAATACCCCGCAATCCATCAGTATAGAGAAACATTCCTAATTACCCAGCACAATGTACTGTATAGTAAGTAACAGTCCTATACCCAGCCAATTGTATCAGTATAGAGTAAGTCCTAATACCAGCAATCCATCAGTATAGTACAGTCTAAATCCCCAGCATGTATCAGTATAACAGTATAGAGTACACGTCTAATCCCAGTCAATGTATCAGTATAGAGTAACAGTCCTATACCCAGTCAATCCTCAGTATAGAGTAACCAGTCCTAATACCCCACAACCATCAGTATTGAGTACAGTCACTAATACCAGCAGATGTATCCGTTAGAGAAACAGTCCTAATACCCATCAATCCCATAGTATAGAGTAACAGTCCTAATACCCAGCAATCCATCAGTATAGAGTGAAACCGTCTCTAATACCTCCCAGCATTGTAGTCTGTATAGAGTAATCAGTCCTAATAACCCAGCATGTATCTGTATATATGAGTAACAGTCCCTATATTACCCGCAATGTATCGGTTCATAGAGTACGAGTTCCTAATCCCCCCAGCAATCCATCAGTATAGAGTAAAATCCTAATACCCAGCAATTGTATCTGTATAGGTACAGTCTTAATACCAGCAAGTATCGTGTATAGAGTAATACGTCATAACCCAGCATGTATCATGTACGTAGCACGGTAACAGTCCTAATCCCAGCCATTCCCATTCCATGTATGAGAGAAACGATCTATACCCAGCAATCCATCAGTTATAGAGTAACAGTCCATGCCTAATTACCCAGCAATGCCTCAGTATAGAGTAACAGTCTATACCAGAATCCATCAGTATAGGGTAACATTCCTAATACCCACACCATTCAGATAACATCATCCAGACATCGTATAGAGATAACGTTCTAATAGCCCCGCAATGCCTCAGTTTTAAGTAACAGTCCTAATACCAGCAATAATCATCGTGATAGAGAACAGTCCTAATACCAGCCACCACATGTATAGTTAGAGTAACAGTCCTAATACACCAGCAATACCTTAGAGACATCGTCTATACAGACTCCATCAGTAAGCAACCAGTCCTCTGTATCCCAGCGAGGCCTCAGTATAGAGTAACAGTCCTAATCACCCAGGCATCATCAGTATAGTAAACGTCCTAATAGTCATCAATTCGCATCAGTATCGAGTAAAGTCCTATACCCAGCACCATCATATATAGTACAGTCCAATAACCCAGTCTATTCCATCAGTATAGAGTAAACAGTCCCCTATACCCAGCAATGCATTGCAGAATATAGAGTACAGTCCTAATACCAGCAATCCACAGTGTAGAGAAACTCAGTCCTAATACCCAGCATGTATCTGTATAGAGTAACCGTCTAATACCAGCCCACATCCATCAGTATAGAGAACAGTCCTAATACCCCTCAAGTATCAGTATGAGTAACAGTGTCCTGATACCCATCAATCAATCAGTATAGATAACAGTCTAATTACCCAGCAATCCTCAGTAATGAGTACAGTCCTAACTACCATCAATCTCAGTATAGAGTAACAGTCCTAATACCCCCATCATCCAATCCTGTATAGAGTAACAGTACTAATACCCACGCAATCCATCAGTATGAGTAACAGTCCTAATACCCCTCATGTATCTGATGAGAGTAACCAGTCCTATACCAGCAATGTATCTGTATAGAGTAACAGTCCTAATAACCCAGCAAGTATCTGATAGAGTAACATCCTAATTCACCCAGCAATTCCATCAGTATTAGAGTAACAGTACCTAATATTTTCTACTGATGGATTTCTGGGTATTAGGGAGTTATTTACGAGATACTGGTACGTTACCAGCAATGGATAACAGCCTAAAACTGATGTACAGTAAGACAAGTCCTTAATACCACAGTTCATATTAGAGAACAGTCCTAATACCCCAGCAATGTCAGGCAGTATAATAAGACGACAGTCCCATACCCCAGCATCGTATCAGTATAGAAGTAAAAGTCCTAATACCCAGGCATCATCAGTAATAGAGTAACGTCCCAATAACCTGCCCCAAGAGATGAGGAGGGAGGATTTGCCTCAAGAGATGAGGAGGGAGGTAAGGATGCCCCCAAAGAGACGCAGAGGGAGATAGGAATGGCCCCAAGAGACGAGTAGGAATGGCACCAAGAGATGAGGAGTTAGGAGTAACCCCAAGAGACAAGGAGTGAGGATTTGCCTCATGAGACCAGGTGGTAGAGAGAATTAGGGTTAGAGTAACAGTCCTAATACCCAGCAATGTATCAGTATAAAGTAAGTCCTAATACCCAGCAATCCATCAGTATAGAGTAACAGTCCTAATACCCAGCAATCCATCAGTATAGAGAAACAGTCCTAATACCCAGCAATCCATCAGTATAGAGAAACAGTCCTAATACCCAGCAATGTATCAGTATAGAGCAAGTCCTAATATCCATCAATCCATCAGTATAGAGTAACAGTCCTAATACCCAGCAATGCATCAGTATAGAGCAAGTCCTAATATCCATCAATCCATCAGTATAGAGTAACAGTCCTAATAGCGACGCGAGGGAGGGGCAGAGAGCGACGCGAGGGAGGGGCAGAGAGACGGGGGGGGGGGGGAAACAGACGGGGGGGGGGGGGGAAGAGACGGGAGGGAGGGGCAACACAGGCGGCTCTCACCTGCCAGGGCACAGTCCCTCTGTATACAGCGCAGTGTACAGAGGTTAGTAGCGGACATGTTCTTACCTCTGAAGGCATCGGCCAGTAGAGGGCGATACTGCTGCAGGAACTTGGCGGAGAGCTGGCAGGCCCGCAGGTGCAGCGTACTCAGAACGGGGCAGTGGAGCAGAAGAGATGCCAGAGGCTGCGACAGCCCATCCCCCAGCGGGTTCAGGCTCAGGTCCAGCTCCTCAAGTTTCTAGAAGATCAGAGAAGAATCACAATGAAGAACCATCATCCCCTCCAACAACTCCTCGCGGGTGGAGACTTACAGCAAAGGCCTGGGCATGGGGGGCGCCTGGTGCCAGCTTTCTGATGCCCTCATGTGTCAGGCGGTTGCTGGACAGGTCGAGGTGGCTCAGGTTTGGCATCGTTCCCAGCATGGACAGCAGCTCCTCCGCCTCCGAGTCCCCCAGGTGGTTTCCACTGAGGTGCAGCTGGCGCAGAGAACTCTGCAGCTTCAGGGCCCGAATCAGCGGGCAGAGCTGGCGTGCGGTCAGGGCCAGGCGGCACACAGACACGGACGGGCTCGTCTCCTGCTGCTCCAGGGCTTTCCGCACCAGGCGGTTCTCCTCTACAAGAAGAAGAGCGGCAGGTTAGCGCGGGGGGGGGGGCGGGGGGCAGAGTCTTACCCACTGCCAGGCTCTGACAGGCCTTGGTGTAGCGGTCAGTGAGGGGCGGCAGGTCCCAGGAGTGCACCTCAGCCACAACCTGCAAGAGATGACCGCGCAATGAGAAGAAGTGCCACCTACAAGGGACCCTGTCCCACCGCCCCCACAGGACTACTTACCTCCTCATTGCTCTGCAGAACATGGAGGATGAGGT
Organism: Engystomops pustulosus; assembly: GCA_019512145.1. NCBI lineage: Eukaryota > Metazoa > Chordata > Amphibia > Anura > Leptodactylidae > Engystomops > Engystomops pustulosus. Next base: position 14,369 of record WNYA01002449.1, read on the forward strand.
CCTGGGGGGCAAGCAGCGCCCCCTCCTTCTTCAGAGTCAGACGAGGAAGGAGGCCACAGCTCTGGTAATAGCGCTGCGAGGCCTCCTCCGCCAGCCACGACACCTCCCGCGTATCCCCACCACTGCCAGGGCAACAACATGATGAGGGTTATGATACCTCTGCTACCGGCTGTCAGTGACCATTAAGAAAAATGCTTCTGCTCACACAGGAATCCCTGCACTGATACTTGGTAACAAACCCTCAGCTGTGGTAGGTTTGCAGCAGACAGAAGTCTCACAGTAAATGAACCATTCGAGAAATCAGATCTGTTCACCTACCTGTGCGGGATAGGGATGAGGAAGATGTTGTCCTGAACTCTGACCCGCACTCTGATTGGTGGAGGCAACGAGGGGCTCACTGCCACTAATGGGCCCTAAGAAAATGATGGAAAAACAAGCGGTCAGAGCGATGCCCCCCCCTCCCCAGAGTGAGCAGGGGTACAGGTCACCCACCTGAGGCACGGCTGGAGGGGCGCCACCCCCGCTCTTCGTGGTTGTGCTCGGTGATGTGTCCACTACTCGGGGGATGGAGACGCTGTGTCCTGTGTTCTTGGTGCGCCCCACCACCGCACGCTCCACAATCTGCGTCAGCTTAGTCTGGCGGCTGCGTTTCCGGGAGAAGAGGGTGCGTGTGGGTGGCTTGTCCCTGTGGCGAGGGGCCACCTCTACCTCCTCCTCGCTGTCCTCCTCTATCTCCGAGCTGCCCGGGGTCCTGCGGATTCTCTTCCTGGAGCGGGAATCTTCCATTAGATCATCTTCCAGCCAATCATCATTTAGAACATCATCTGAGGACACCAGAGCCCCTGTAATAGGTGCAGGCTCCTCGGGGGCGGGCTCAGGCTGTGCTAAGCTCTGGCTAAGGAGGCGTGCCTTGGCACTGCCCAGCCCCTGCATGGCTTTCTGATAGGCTTCTATACCGCCCTCAGACATCCTGGGTGAATCAGACCCCAAAACTCGCTCCCTGGTGACATCCAAATCGGAAGAAAGCCCCAGAGCCCCCAATCGAGGTCTCTTCTTGACCGGCTTTAGGGGGGTCAGCAGCTGCTCCGGCTCCTCCTCTGGGGGCAGATCCTCCGCTCTGATTTGGGTGCTGGAGCGGAGAGGAAGGTAGCTATGTAACAAGAAATCGTCTTCCTCCTTGCTGGACGGCCGCTGCTTTCTAGGCGCACAATGATCTGTATCTGTCGGACTTTTTGGATCAGTAGAGGGTGTGGAGGAGCTGACGAGGAGCGGCTCAGAGCCCTCCGCATCAAACAGCTCGCTATCCTGGAGCTCCTGAACTGGCCGAGGAGTGGAGGAGACCACTGCAAGGAGACAGAGGGGGTCTTACATGCATCGAATATACAGCAACTACAGGAGGCACAATCTGAGGGTCTCCAACCATCCTCCCAGGATGCACTGGGGAGCTGGAGTCATGGGGTATAGTCTTCACAATCTCCATAGAGGGTCTATATGTCACCCCTAACACTGGCTTCTTACCCCTCTCCTCCAGGGTTTCGAGCAGCATCTTCTCCGTCTCCTTACAGTCCCTTCTGGTCTCCTGATCCAAGTGTTTCCCGTACATGTGAATCCAGTCCTGCAAGCTGCCCAGCGGAGTCACTCCCTGTGGGGACATGGCATGGATCAATGCTAAGCCCAGCAGTCAGGACCCTCTCACTATGGCTGGAAGTCAGGGACACGCACCTTGGTGGTCTTCTGTGTCACCGATGCCCCTCTCCTTATCAGCAGCTGGGCCACATGAAAGTTACCACTGGCCAGAGAGTCATGGAGGGGGGTGATCCCCTCACACAGTGGACCCCCGGGATCATTAATGTTCGCCCCCCGATCCAACAGCAACTTTACAATATCTGGGGACAAATTACAGGATTGAGGAGAAACAGAAGAAAGGAGGGAAAGCAAAACATGGCGCCCAGAAAGGATGCAAGACAGAGCTCGGGGTGTAGAAGAAGGGCAGATGGGAAGGACAGAGCTCGGGGAGAGGCGGCAGATGGGAAGGACAGAGCTCGGGGAGGGGAAGGAAGGACAGAGCTCGGGGAGGGAAAGGAAGGACAGAGCTCGGGGAGGGAAAGGAAGGACAGAGCTCGGGGAGGCGAAAGGAAAGGACAGAGCTCGGGGAGGGGAAAGGAAGGACAGAGCCGGGGAGGGAAAGGAAGGACAGAGCTCGGGGAGGGAAAGGAAGGAAAGAGCTCGGGGAGGGGAAGGAAGGACAGAGCTCGGGGAGGGAAAGGAAGGACAGAGCTCGGGAGAGGGGGGGAAAGGAAGGACAGAGCTCGGGAGGGAAAGGAAGGACAGAGCTCAGGGGGATGAGGCGGCGATGGGAAGGACAGAGCTCGGGGAGGGAAGGAGACAGGCTGGGGGGGGAACGGAAGGAGGGACGAAGGAAGGACAGAGCTCGGGGGGGAAAGGAAGGACAGAGCGGGAGGGAAAGGAAGGACGAGCTCGGGGAGGGAAAGGAAGGACAGAGCTCGGGGGAGGGAAAGGAAGGACAGAGCTCGGGGAGGGAAAGGAAGGACAGAGCTCGGGGAGGGAAAGGAAGGACAGAGCTCGGGGAGGGAAAGGAAGGACAGAGCTCGGGGAGGGAAAGGAAGGACAGAGCTCGGGGAGGGAAAGGAAGGACAGCGTCGGGGAGGGAAAGGAAAGGACGAGCTCGGGGAGGGGAAGGAAGGACGGACAGCAGCTCGGGAGGGGAAGGAAGGACAGAGCTCGGGGAGGGAAGGAAGGGAAGCAGCTCGGGAGGGAAGGAAGGGAAGGACAGAGCTCGGGGAGGGGAAGGAAGGCGAGCTCGGGAGGGCAACGGGGAGGGAAGAGCCGGGGAGGGAAAGGTAAGGACAGAGCTCGGGAGGGAAAGGAAGGACAGAGCTCGGGAGGGGAAGGAGGACAGAGCTGGGGAGGGGAAGGAAGACAGAGCTCGGGGGAGGGGCAAGGAAGGACAGCGCTCGGGGGAGGGGAAGGAGGACAGGCTCGGGGAGGGAAAGGAAGGACAGGAGCTCGGGGAGGGAAAGGAAGGACAGCTCGGGGAGGGAAGGAAGGACAGCGGGGGGGAAAGCAGAGACGAGCTCGGGGGGGAGGAAGGACAGGCTCGGGGGGAAAGGAAGGACAGAGCTCGGGGAGGGAAGGAAGGACAGAGCTCGGGGAGGGAAAGGAAGGACAGGCGCGAGGGGCGGGAGGAGAGGGAAAGAGGACAGAGCTCGGGGAGGGAAAGGAGGAAGCAGAGCTCGGGGAGGGAAAGGAAGGACAGAGCTCGGGGAGGGAAGGAAGGAACAGAGCTCGGGGGAGGGAACAGGAAGGACAGAGCTCGGGGAGGGAAGGAAGACAGAGGGGGAGGCAGGAAGGACGAGCGGGGAGGGAAAGGAAGGACAGAGCTCGGGAGGGAAAGGAAGGACAGAGCTCGGGAGGGAGGAGGGAAGGAAGGACAGAGCTCGGAGGAGGGGAAGGAAGGACAGAGCCTGGGGAGGGGAAGGAAGGACAGAGCTCGGGGAGGGAAAGAAGGACAGAGCCGGGGAGGGAAAGGAAGGACAGAGCTCGGGGAGGGAAGGAAGGACGAGCTCGGGGGGGGAGGAGGAAAGGAAGGACAGAGCTCGGGGAGGGGAGGAAGGAAGGAACAGAGCTCGGGAGGGGAAGGAACGGAAGAGTCTCGGGAGGGAAAGGAAGGACAGAGCTCGGGAGGGAAAGGAAGGACAGAGCTCGGGGGAGGGAAAGAAAAGGACAGCGGTGGGGAGGGAAGGGAAAGGAAGGACAGACGCTCGGGGGGGAAGGAAGGACAGAGTCGGGGAGGGACGGAAAGGACCAGAGCTCGGGAGGGAAGGAGACAGAGCGGGAGGGGAGAGGACAGAGTCGGGGAGGGAAGAAGGACAAGATCGTGAGGGAGGCGGAGGAGCTGGGGAGGAGGAAGGACCAAGCTCGGGGAGGGGAACGAAGGACAGAGCGGGGAGGGGCGAAGACAGAGCTCGGGAGGGAGGGACAAGTCGGGGGGAGGGCACCACAGAGCTCGGGCGGGGAGAAGATGGGAAGAGGACAGTCTCACCATGTCCTGGTTGCAGGCTCATGGGGGGGGGTCCACCGCGAGTAAATCTCGGGGGTTCAGTGGATGGCCCTGAATACATATAATAGATGGGTTAAGTTCAGGACCCTATATGATAAGGTTCCACCCCAATGTAGTGTGGTGGTGCGGGCACCTGTGTCAAAAGCCCTCGTGATCGGAGAGACAAGCACTGAGAATATTTCTTGAGGTTTATCCAGTACACGCAACAGGTTCACATCAGCCACGTCCTAGAGGAGCCGAGTTCTCAGACATAAGGCCATCAAAACTCCCCTCCCAAAACAAGTTTTCAAACAACAGCCCCACACCCAAAATCCACCCACCTCCTCTGCTATCTGGTTGTCACCTACTAGGGCGGTAAGAATTTTTTACCCTAGGACAGCAGACCCCCACGGAGCTGTGGGTCACCGACGGATTTCTGCAGGACTTCAAGGACTAGAAATTTCCAGAGGTCCATGTTACACGATTATATACAAAACACAAGTAACACTACAAACACCAGATAAGATGCACATGACATACGTTTGTCCCCCGAGACACCCGCCTACCTTCTCCAGCAGGCACTGCACATCTTTGTGTTCCCCTCAATGCAGGCGCGGTGCAGCACCGTCTCCCCCTTCTCGTTACGTCGATTCACTAATGTGAAGAGCAGGAATGAAGAAAGCAGAACGTGGATCTTAGTCACCACCCTGGTCCCAGGAGCTTTGTTACTGCAATTATACTCCCACCATAAGCCCCTCGTCTGGAGGATAGAGGTACCTTCAGGCCGCGTTCACACCGGAGAGTGAACGAGGGTGCGGTTGCCCCCTTTCATTCACTGGGGAGGGGGCGGGGGGCCACAGCCCGGTCATGTAGTGACTCTATGGAAACGCTAGTGTTTAGGTGCGGTTACCGAGCGCATGCATTTCCATATAGAGACATACATGACCGTGCCGTGGCCATGCACGCACCATTACATTCACGTGTCTTCCGTTGTTTACCTGCCAAACATGCAACGATCAATCTCCCAATAGGAACATAGAAGGGGAAGGGGAAGGTGAAATAAAAACAAACTAGACAGACACCAAGGGAGAGGCGAGTCCTCTGGGGAAGTGGGTGCTGTGGGGTGGAGGGCATATACACAGCCTGTGCATTACACGAGGGGCTGCATTCCCTTATATTCATTAGCATTGACTGCTGCGCCCACTCCCGCCTGGGCGACCTCTCCTGTAGCCCTCCCTCCTGACCGCTCCCTCTCCGACTGCCGGCCTTCCCGACCCCTCGCACGCTCCTCGTCCGCTCGCCCCTCGCCCTTCCGTCCAGCCGCCCCTCTCTCGGCCGCTCCCGGCTGCCGCGCCCTTCTCGGCCGCTCCGGCCTGCCGCGGCCCTCTCTGGCCGTGCCGCGCCCTCTCTCGGGGCCTCTCTCCGACTCCCGCGCCCCCGCCCTCTCTCGGCCGCTTCCGGCGCTCCCGCCTGCCGCCGCTCCTCGCTCTCCCGGCCTGCCGCCCTCTCCGGCTGCGCCTCTGGGAGCCCTCTCCCGACCTGCCCCGCCTCTACGACCTGCCGCGCCCTCTCTTCGGCCGCCGCCCTCCCGTGCGCTGCCGCGCCCCTACTCGGCCGACTCCCGGCTGCCGCGCCCTCTCTCGGCGCTCCGGCCTGCCGCGCCCTCTCTACCGCCCCGCCCCCTTCGGCGCTCCGCGCCCTCTCGCGCCCTCTCGCCTGCCGCGCCTCTCCCGACCGCCATGGCCTGCCGCGCTCTCTCGACCGCTCCCGCCCCCGCCTCTGCCGCTGCCGCCCTCTCCGACTCCCTCCTTCGCGCATGCCACGCCTTCCCGGCCTGCCCCACCCTCTCCCGGCCTGCCCCACCCTCTCCCGGCCTCCCGCGCCCTCTCCCAACTGCCTGGCCGCTGCATCCTCTCCCGCCTCCCGCGCCTGCGCCCCCTCCTACCGCCCGCACCTCCCGACCTGCCCCACACCCTCTCCCGGCCGTGCCCCCTCTCCCGACGGCTGCCGCCGCCTCCCAACTGCTCCGGCCTGCTGCGCCCTCGCACCGCCTGTCCCGCCGCCTGACGCGCCCTCCCCGCCTGCTCACGGTCTGCTGCTCCCTCTCCAGACTGGCCACGCTCCTATTCCTGTATTTCTCATTGCTCAATCCATCTCCTCCCTGTCTCCTGCACTTGTTCCCTGCATCTTATATATAAATGCATTTGTGATACGAGGAGGGAGTTTTAGTGGTCAAGCATTTAGGGGTTAATTCTCTGTTATGGTTTTAACCCAACTGTCACATGGTCATGGGGGGGGGTATTTTTATCATATGCGATTGTGTCTCGGACATAAGCTGGGTACAGCGCATGCGGCGTGTCCGATACTTGTTCTCACCCGCTTGGTCCTCTTCTTCCCGCGCACAGACTTCTCATATCCCTCCAGGCTTCATCTTCTGTGATGGAGAGAAGGTAAGATTAACCCGTGTGCGCTAGTTCCCGGCCCCGGGGTGGAGGGGGTGGTACCTACCGCTGGAGGAAAGCTCCAGTCGCTCTCCTGCAGAGGTTCGCTGTTCCATCTTCTCGTCCTCGCTGCTCTCTCCATCGTCGCTGCCGCACACCTCATGCAGCTCGGCCTCTTGTCTTGGGCCTCGGGCGCCCCCCCTTCTGCTGCACACCGCCAGGAGCTGCCGCAGGACCTTCCTCTGAGGAGGACAAGATGGTTTCATCATGAAGCCACACAGGGCCCCAGTGTGAGTGGGGCACATCCTCACCTGCAGCGCGGGGGTCTCGGGCCTCTGGGCGCATCCCTGGCACTGTGCAGGCAGCCTGCACCTCCTTGTACTGCGCCCGTCCTCTTCCTCTGCCAACGCCATATTCAGCCACGTCTTACACTCTGAAAGGCAGGAACATCCGAGTCAGCAGGCCGGAGCCTGTCAGGACCCCCCACCAGGCCATGACCCCACATTGTTACCCCTGGGGGTTCCCTTTCTCAGGCTCAGCTCCGCCGGTAGGTAGTGCTCCACCGCCTGCCGATAGTCCTTGAGGTCGCCGAAGTGGCGGGCCAGTGGACACGTGGATGACTGCCAGCTCCCGCGTCAGGGGGCTCAGAGACTCAAAGAGTAGCTACAACAGAGGAAACCATCAGTAGGAGGCTCGCCCGCAGAGCCCCCACAATGGCTGGTCGTCCTGCTCACCTGCATCTTATAATACTCCACCGCTTAACTGTAGCAGCAACCTTACAGTAGAGTCCCCAGCTGTCGTACACAGCCGCGCCCCTGCTGTCGCCCTTCTGCCAGCTCTGACAACGCCTCCTCCAGCTGACAACCCGCAATGGCTGAAATAAACAAGTGGATAACTGCCCCTGCGGGAAGGCCTCCGGAGAGGTGTCAGGTCAGGGGCCCTGCCTGGAGTGCGTTGTGGTTACCCCCCGGGCCCCTGATATATGTGTGGGTACCCCTGGGCCCTGTATAGGGTGCGTACCCCCCTGGGCAACCTGTATATAGTGTGGGTACGTGTAATCGGCCGGGCCCTGTATTATGTGTGGTGTACCCCCTGGGCCCTGTATTATAGTGTGGTTGTACCCCCTGGGCCCTGTATGTAGTGTGGTGTACCCTTGGGCCGTAGTATGTTGTGGGGTACCCCTGGGCCCTGTATGTAGTGTGGGTACCCTGGGCCCGGACTGTATGTATGTGTTGGACCGGGCCCCTGTAGTGAGGTGGTGTACCTGGCCCATGTAATAGTGTGGTGTACCCCTGGGCCCCTGTATGTAGTGTGGTGTACCCCTGGGCCCCTGTATGTAGTGTGTGGTTACCCCCGGCGGCTGTATGTAGTGTGTGGTACCGGGCCCCTGTTGTAGTGGTGTACCCCCGGGACCTGTTGTAGTGTGGTGTACCCTGGGCAGTATGTAAGTGGTGTGTACCCCTGGGCCCCGTAAGTTGCGTGTTGTGATTGGACCCCGTCGGCCCGTATGTAGTGCGGTTACCCTGGGCCCTGTATGTAGTGTGGTGTACCCCCCGCGGCCCCTGTATGTAGTGTGGTGTACCCCCCGGGGCCCCTGTATGTAGTGTGGTGTACCCCCTGGGCCCCTGTATGTAGTGGGGGTTAACCCCCCTGGGCCCCTGTATGTAGTGTGGTGTACCCCCCGCGGCCCCTGTATGTAGTGTGGTGTACCCCTGGGCCCCTGTATGTAGTGCGGTGTACCCCCGGCCCCTGTATGTAGTGTGGTGTACCCCTGGGCCCCTGTATGTAGTGGGGTACCCCGCGGGCCTGTTATCGTAGTGTGGTGTCACCCGGCCCCTGTATGTAGTGTGGTGTACCCTGGGCCCTGTATGTAGTGTGGGTTGTACCCCCTGGGCCCTGTTATGTAGGCGGTTGTGTACCCTGGGACCCCTGTATGTAGTGTGGGTGTACCCTGGCCGCCCTGTATGGAGTGCGGTGTACCCCCTGGGCCCCTGTATGAGTGCTGGTACCCCTGGGCCCCTGTAGTAGGTGGTGTACCCCTGGGCACTGTATTGTAGTGTGGGTCACCCCCGGGCCCCGTTGTATGTAGTGTGGTGGTACCCCGGGCCCTGTATGTAGGTGTGTACCCTGGGCCCACTGTTGATGGGTTGTGTGTGTACCCTCACCGCGGGCCCCTGTATGTAGTGTGGGTACCCCTGGCCCTGTATGTATGTGTGCGTACCCCTGGGCCCCTGTATGTAGTGTGGTGTACCCCCGGCCCCGTAGTAGTTGTGAGGGTGTACCCCTGGGCCCCTGTATGTAGTGTGGTGTACCCCCCTGGGCCCTGTATGTAGTGTGGTGTACCCCTGGGCCCCTGTATAGTGCGGTGTAACCCTGGGCCCCTGTATGTAGTGTGGTGTACCCCTGGGCCTTATGGGTGGTGTACCCGGCCCCTGTATTGTAGTGTGTGTACCCCCGCGGGCCCCTGTATGTAGTGCGGTGTACCCTGGGCCCTGTATTAGTGTGGTGTACCCCTGGGCCCCTGTAGTAGGTGGTGTTACCCCGCGGCCCCTGTATGTAGTGTGGTGTACCCCTGGGCCCCTGTATGTAGGTGGTGTAACCCCGGGCCCCTGTATGTAGTGTGGGTGTACCCTGGGCCCCTGTATGTAGTGTGGTGTACCCCTGGGCCCCTGTATGGAGTGGTGGTGTACCCCTGGGCCCCTGTATGTAGTGTTGGTGTACCCCTGGGCCCGTGTATAAGCCCGGGGCGTTGTACGCACCGTGTTTCAGGCTGCGGCGCACGCTCTGGCGGTCGCTCTCCTGCAGGCTCCCCAGGCGCACGGCCTTCTTCAGCGAACGTTTCCCGGCAGAGAAGTCTCCCAGAGACAGCAGAGTCTGGAGGAGGAGGAGGAGGAGGAATAGGGGTCAGGGAGTCTGGAGGGGGGAGGAGAGAGATAGGGTCAGCAGAGTTGGAGGAGGAGGAGAGAGACAGAGTCGCAGAGTCTGGAGAGGAGGACAGAGAAAGCAGAGTCTGAAGGAGGGGAAACAGGAAAGAGGGAGAGGAGGAGACAGAGACAGCAGAGTCTGAAGGAGGAGGAGAGACAGAGTCAGCAGAGTCTGGAGGAGGAGACAGAGACAGCAGAGTCTGAAGGAGGAGGAGGAGACAGAGACAGCAGAGTCTGGAGGAGGAGGAGGAGACAGAGGAGCACGAGGAGGAGGATGGCGGAGGAGGAGGGAGGAGGAGGAGGAGGACAGAGGACAGCAGAGCAGAGTTGGAGGAGGAGGAGGAGGAAGCAGAGACAGAGACGAGGAGTATGGAGGGGAGGAGGAAGCAGAGACAGCAGAGTCGGCGAGGGGAGGGACTAGGGCAGCAGAGTTCTGGAGGGGAGGAGGAGGGAGATAGGGTCAGCAGAGTCCCTGGAGGAGGAGGAGGAGGATAGAGGGTCAGCAGAGTCTGGAGGGAGGAGGAGAGACAGAAGAGAAGCAGAGTATGAAGGAGGCGGGAAAGAGGAGGAGGAGGGGAGACCAGAGACAGCCAGCGTTGAAGGAGGAGGAGAGAGACAGAGACAGAGTCAGCGAGTCTGGAGGAGGAGACAGAGGACAGCAGAGTCTGAAAAGGAGGAGGAGAGACAGACGTCGCGCAGAGTTGGAGGAGGAGACAGAGTAAGCAGAGTCTGAAGGAGAGGAGCGGAGAGACAGAGCAGCAGGTGAGGAGGAGGAGAGAGAGACGAGTCAGCAGAGTCGAGAGGAGGAGGAGGGACAGAGACAGAGCGAGTCTGGAGGAGGAGGAGGGAGGAGGACAGAGAACAGCAGGAGTCGAGGGGGGGAGGAGGAGAGATAGGGTCAGCAGAGTCTGGAGGAGGAGGAGGAGAGATAGGGTCAGCAGAGTCTGGAGGAGGAGGAGAGATAGGGTCAGCAGAGTGGAGGGAGGAGAGAGACGAGACAGCGAGTTCGGATGAGGAGGAGGAGGAGGCGGAGACGAGTCAGCAGAGTCTGGAGGAGGAGGAGGAGGAGACAGAGTCAGCAGGTATGGAGGAGGAGGAGGAGAGAACGGAGGAGGGAGGAGGAGACAGAGTAAGCAGAGTCTAGGAGGAGGAGGAGGAGGAGACAGAGACAGCAGAGTCTGGAGGAGGAGGAGGAGACAGAGACAGCAGAGTCTGGAGGAGAGGGAGAGATCAGGGTCAGCAGAGTTTGGAGGAGGAGGAGGAGAGGAGATAGGGTCAGAACAGAGTCTAGAGAGGAGGAGGAGGAGGAGACAGAGTCAGCAGAGTCTGGAGGAGGAGGAGGAGGAGACAGAGTCAGCAGAGTCTGGAGGAGGAGACAGAGTCAGCAGAGTCTGGAGGAGGAGGAGACAGAGTCAGCAGAGTCTGGAGGAGGAGGAGGAGGAGACAGAGACAGCAGAGTCTGGAGGAGGGTACAGTCAGCAGAGTCTGGAGGGGAGGAGGAGGAGACAGAGGACAGCACAGGGTTATGGAGGAGGAGAGACAGAGTCAGCAGAGTCTGGAGGAGGAGGAGGAGGGAGACAGAGACAGCAGAGTCTGGAGGAGGAGACAGAGTCAGCAGAGTCTGGAGGAGGAGGAGGAGAGACAGCGGAGCCCTGACTGCAGATGTCCCCCGTGTAGCGCCCTCACCTGGCCGATGCTGCTGTAACACTCGCTCTCCATGCACTTGTCGCGCATGCGCCGGGCACACTCACGGGCCGCCTCCCAGCAGCGCACGGCCTTGGAGTGCTCACCCCCGCGGAGGTGGATGCTGGCCAGGTTGGAATTGGCGCGATACAGATCTTCATGGAGCTGCGTCTTCCTGCAGGAGAGAGAAGGTGGAGCCACAGATGAGGGGTGGAGCCGAGACACAGATTAGAGGCAGGGTAGAGCCACATATAAAGAGATGTGCTAGATAGGCGCGTCGCCAGGCTCGTGATCTCCCGTGGTGGGTTTGGGGGGGGGGTTCGGGGTGTCGGTGCTGGGTCTGTGCTGGGTTTGGGGGGGGGGGGGGGTCGGTGCTGGGTCGGGGGGCCTTGTGGGTGCTGGGTCTGGGGGGTTCAGTGCGGGTCTGGGGACGGGGGGGGGGTCGGTGCCGCACAGGAGGCGGCACAAAGCCAGAGGGGGGCGGGACCAGGAGGCGGCACACAGCCAGAGGGGGCGGGGCCAGGAAGTGGCACACAGCCAGAGGGGTCGGGGCCAGGAGGCGGCACACAGCCAGAGGGGGCAGGGCCAGGAGGCAGCACACAGCCAGAGGGGGCGGGGCCAGGAAGCAGCACACAGCCAGAGGGGGCGGGGCCAGGAGGCGGCACACAGCCAGAGGGGGCGCTCTTACTCTGCGATGAAGATGCTCTTGCGGATGTAGAAGCTGCACTTGTCGGCCTCGCCCATGAGGTCGTAGAGGAATCCGAGGTTCAGGAAGAGCCGCGCCCGCATCTCACTCAGGTCCCGGGAAGACGCCTGACCTGGAAGACCAACAGAGTGAGACCCCCAGTAGTCACAGCCCCGCCCACACAGGTGATACAAGCTCCGCCCTCACCCTCCAGCTTCTCCTCCACAATCTCCAGGCTCTTCAGGAAGGCCTCCTCTGCCGGACGCCGGGCCCCCACATCCCCCGACTCACTCATGTACAGGTAAGTGCGCCCGATGGTGGCCAGAGCCCGCTGCTCCTCCACGGCCGAAGAGACCGAGCGCGCCAGGTCCAGGTGAATGCGCTGGTGCTGGAGGAGACAGAGCACAGGGGATTCAGCAGCCACGCCCACTCATCCAGCTCCTCCCTAAGCGACCCGCCCCTGCCACCACCGGGGTGACCCCGCCCCGACACCACCCGGGTGACCCCCCGCAACTGACACCCCCAGCTGCCGCCCTCAGCGCGAACCGCCCCTGACACCCCGCGTTGGAACCGACCAGTCCAACCGATGGAGCCACCGACCACCGCCCACACGTGACCTCCGCCCATGAACCATCCGCGTGACCCCGCCCTTCTCCTCCCCACCTTCAGGGCGGCCGGGTAGTCCCCCCGCTCAGCGCGTTTGTAAGATATTGTCTGCCGATATTGCGGTTGGAGCTGGCGCGCCGACTGACGTACCCCCAGCCCCGGACGACAGTCAGTCCTGCGCAGGCTCCATCGATGCCTCCGTTGTAGCGCCTCCTGTGGGGGAGAGATCATCAGGACCCGCCAATCACAGGACCATGCAGGGGAAGAGGTCGGCAGGATAACTCAACCTGCTACCGGGCAGCAGCTACCCCCAGCTGGAGTTACACACACATCGGCCTCTTCCACGCGGAGAGACTTGTGGCCAAGCGTGAGCGTCGGGCACTTGGCTTCTCACAACTTACAGGAAAGAAGAGAAATTACACGTGGTGGGCTCAAGTTACGGGGGCTCCATGTGACACGAGGGCCTCCTCTTATATTACACGGGGGGGAGGGGCCCCTTCTTATATACACCGGGGGAGGGGCTCCTTTTATCACCGGGGGGGGAGGGGCCTCTCTTATATTACACCGGGGGAGGGGCCTCCTCTTATTTACACCGGGGGGAGGGGCCTCCTCTGTATTTACACCGGGGGGAAGGGGCCTCCTGTTATATTCACCGGGGGGAGGGGCCTCCTCTTATATTACATCGGGGGGGGGCTTTCTCCTTACCCCGTCATCATGTGTATAAAGTGGGGGGCTGTGACGTACTGTGTGAGTATGCTTGGGGTAACTATACGGGGTTTGTATTTGTGTTAAATGTGTATGGTATTACATCATGTGTGTACATGGACCCTGGAAGGTTTGTAGTCCTGGATGTCTACATCCTCCAGAGTCTCAGTGACCCACAGCTCCAGTGGGGGCTGCTGTACTAGGGAATAAATTCCCACCCCCTACTAGTGATAAGCAGATAGCGGGGAGGGGTGGTGGTGGATTGTGGTGGGGAATTTGTTTTGTTGTAACTGTTATTGAGGGGCAGGTGTGATGAACCTTTGTTGGAGAAGCTGCGGCTCTACCTGAGACATGGCTGATATGTAAATGTTATTGAGGGGCAGTTGTTTGATGAACACTTGTCGGAGAGAAGCTGCGGCTCTACCTGAGGACACGTGCTGATATGTAACTGTTATTGAGGGGCAGTTGTTGATGAACCTTTGTCTGGAGAAGCTGCGGCTCTACCTGAGGACATGGCTGATATGTAACTGTTATTGAGGGGCAGTTGTTGATGAACCTTTGTCTGGAGAAGCTGCGGCCTCACCGAGGACCAGTCGGCTGATATGTAAATGTATTGAGGGGCAGTTGTTGATGAACTCTTGTCGGAGAAGACTGCGGTCTAATGAGGACATGGGCTGATATGTAACTGGTTATTGAGGGGCCAGTTGTTTGATGAACCCTGTCTGGAGAAGCTGCGGTCCTACCTGAGGACATGGCGTATGTAAACTGTTATTGAGGGGGCAGTGTTGTTGATGCACCTCTGTCTGGAGAAGCTGCGGCTTCTACGCTGAGGACATGGCTGATATGTTAACTTTTGAGGGGCAGTTGTTGATGAACCTTGTCTGAGAAGCTGCGGCTCTACCTGAGGGACACGGCTGAATATGTAACTGTATTGAGGGGCAGGTGTTTGATGAAACCTGTCTGGAGAAGTCTGCGGCGCCTACTCGATGGGACATGGCTGATATGTAATTTATTGAGGGGCAAGTTGGTGATGAAACCTCTGTTGGAGAAGCTGCGGCTCTACCTGAGGGACACGGCTGATATGTAACTGTTATTGAGGAGGGGCCAGTTGTTGATGAACTCTGTCTGGAGAAGCTGCGGCTCTACTGGAGGACATGGTGATATGTAAACTGTTTTGAGGGGCAGTTGTGATGAACTTTGTCTGGAGAAGTGCGGCTCTACCTGAGGACCGGCTGTGATATGTAACTGTTTATTGAGGGGAGTTGTTTGGGAACCTCTGTCTGGAGAAGCTGCGGCTCTACCTGAGGACATGGCTGATATGTAACTGTTATTGAGGGGCAGTTGTTGATGAACCTCTGTCTGGAGAAGCTGCGGCTCTACCTGAGGACACGGCTGATATGTAAGTTATTGAGGGGCAGTTGTTGATGAACCTTTGTCTGGAGAAGCTGCGGCTCTACCTGAGGAACGGGCTGATATGAACTGTTATTGAGGGGCAGTTGTGATGAACCTTTGTCTGGAGAAAGAAGCTGCGCTCTACCTGAGGACATGGCCTGATAGGTAACTTGTGATATACTGGAATAAAAACCTGAAGAAGAAATTACCGTCAGTGATTGTCTTCTCTGATCACGAGGGCCTTTCGTGACAGACTTGGTGGCAGCGGTGGGATGGAAGCACTGAGCAGAATGTGGAGGACAGAGCGCTGGAGAGCTGACCGTGGCCACCCTGAGGAAGTGGTGCAGGAATCGTGGGATTGTGCCCGGGGGGTAGAAGAATAGAAAGGGAGCTCATTGCCCTCCTGATACCACATCTCCGCCAGGAAAGAACAAGAGCTGCATTGGACTCCTCTCCTGTAACGGTCAGTACCCGGCGTCCAGAACCATCAGTCTCATGGAGAGGTCCGATACTGACGTGGTAGAAGAACTATTTCAAGAAGATTTAAAAATGTTTTGTGGAGATAGAGCAACAGCGAAGAGGCTGGAGCTGCTAAAGATGGTCCATGAGGAAGTTCAAGGAGTTATCAAATGGAGACAGCCGCAACGCGGGAAGTCACAGTGATGGTCGTGCCGGGGATCTTCTCAAGCTTTCAGCTGCATTCCCTACCTTTCAGGAGGACAGAGGGACATGATGACTCTTGAGACATTGAGATCAGGTGTAAGACCCATCATATGCGGAGGAGGACTGGACTGGTTATTGGGCGGGAAAACTTACAGGTAGAGCGAGAGTTCTACATTTTGTTCTCTATCAGAAGAAGAGCGATTGGACTATGATGAAGTAAGCGGGCACTGCTAGCACGATATGCCATCACGGCCCGAATATTACAGGCAGCGGGTTTCGTTCCCTTCTAAAAGGGGCCAAAGACACTTACCTGGAGTTCAGCAATAAACTCTCTCATGCCCTTAATCAGTGGAGTTCTGGGGTGTGACGGTAGTGAGACGTGACCTATGAGGGGGACATGCGGACAGTATCCTGAAAGAAGACAGTTTCTGGAGAGAGTCCGTGGAAATTAAGGATGTGGGTAATGGATCGTGAGCCCAGACTGCAGAGGAGGACCGCACGACTGGCAGACAGGTATGCAGAAAGCCGCTCTGCCACTGCGGAAAAGTTCTGTGACAACCCACCAACCCAGTCACAGGAAGGTAATGAGATCATACAAGAAAGGTCATCTCATCCCACAAGGCCTCCAGGGTGCTGCCAGGTGGGGAGACTCCGGCTTTACAAAAATGTTTTAAATGTGGTTCTCCAGAACATATACGAGCCTTCTGTCCAGGCCTTAGGAGATCTCATGGTCACCCTGTCCCTGTCATCAGAACACCCTGTGGCTGCAGTAAGTCAGGGGGAGGTGGGGACAGGGGGGAAGAAAGCAAAAACCCAAGCACAAACTGGTGTGCCTCAGGGAGACCCCAGCATGTGTCGGAGCAGCGGCTGAGGTGAAAGATCGAACGCCCCAGGTACGCTCAGATAGGGGCAGGGTGATACAGCCATCAGACACAGCCGGCTATGGGTGATACAGCCATTCAGAATCAGGCCGGGCATATGAGGTGATAAACAGAACCGGCTATGAGGGGATACAGGCTCTCAGATACCAGCACAGGCCTAGAGCGTGTAGCGTGCTAGTGATACCGGCTTGATACAGCCATCAGGATCAGCCGGCATGAGGTGATCAGCCAGTCGATCAGCGAGGGAGCGCATCAGATAAAGCCGGCTATGAGGTGATACAGCCATCAGACACAGCCGGCTATGAGGGTGTACAGCCATCAGAATACAGGCGGCTATGAGGTGATTACGGCCATCAGACACAGCGGCTATGAGGTGATACAGCCATCAGACAGCCGGCTATGAGGTGATACAGCCGTCAGAACAGCGGGTATGAGGTGATACAGCCATCAGATACAGCAGGCTACGAGGTGATAACGCCATCCAGACACAGCGGTATGAGTGTGTAACGCTATCAGACACAGCAAGGCTATGTAGTGATACAGCCATAGATAAGGCGGCTATGGGTGATACAGCCATCAGATACAGCCGCGCTATGAGGTGGCATTACAGCCATCAGACACAGCGGCTATGAGGTGATACAGCCATCAGATACAGCCGGCTATGAGGTTGATACAGCCATCACATACAGCCGGCTATGAGGTGATACAGCATCAGATACAGCGGCTTATGATGGTAGATACCAGCCATCAGATACAGCCGGCGTACGAGGTGATACAGCCATAGATACAGCCGGACTACAGGGTGTGATACAGCCATCAGACACAGCCGGCTATGATGGTTGATAGCCACATCAGACACAACAGCCTGGTATGAGGGATACGCTCACTACAGCCTTTAGTATCAGGCATACCCAGCCGGCTTATGAGGGTTGATACAGCCATCAGACTACAGCCGGCTATGAGGTGATACAGCCATCAGGCATTCAGCCGGCTATGAGGTGTTACAGCTCAATACAGACGGCTATGAGGTGTTGATACAGCCATCAGATACAGCCGGCTATGAGGTGAACAGCAGCCATCACGATAACAGCCGGCTATGAGGTGTGATACAGCCATCAGATACAGCCGGCTATGAGGTGTAACGCCATCAGATACAGCGCTATGAGTTGATCGCCTAGATAACAGCCCTATAGGTATACAGCATCAAACAGCCGGCTATGAGGTGAGACAGTGCCATTCAGATTACAGCCGGCTATGAGGTGATACAGCCATCAGATACAGCATGGCTATTGAGGTGATCAGCCATAGATACAGGGCGGCTAGAGGGTGATACAGCCATCAGGATACAGCTGGCTATGAGGTGATACAGCCATCAGATGACAGATGGTTATGAGGTGATACAACCATCAGATTACACGCCGGCTATGAGGTGATACAGCCATCAGACACAGCGGCTAGAGGTGACTACAGCATCAGGACACAACGGCTTATGAGGTGATACAGCCATCAGATTACAGCGGCTATGAAATGATACAGCATTCAGATACAGCTGGCTATGAGGTGAACAGACATCGAAGAACAGGCGGCTATGAGTGATACACCAATGACACAGCGGCCTATGATGAGGGATACAGCCAGTCAGATTACAGCCGGCTATGAGGTGCTCAACAGCGGCTATGAGGTGAGTACAGCCATCAGATACAGACATCAGAAACAGCCGGACTATTAGGTGACTACAGCCATCAGATACAAGCGGCATATGAGGTGATACAGCCATCAGATAAGCCGGCTATGAGGTGATACAGCCATCAGACCACAGCACGGCCTATGAGGTGATACAGACCATCAGATACAGGCGGTATGAGGATTGATACAGCCATCAGACAACAGACCGGCTGTATGAGGGATACAGCCATCAGATACAGCCGCTATGAGGGTGATACAGCCTATCAGATACAGCACGGCTATGAGGTGATACAGGCATCACATACAGCGCTATGAGGTGATACAGCCATCAGATACAGCGGCTATGAGGATACAGCCATACACATACAGACGGCATGAGGTGATGCAGCCATCGATACAGCGGCTATGAGGTTGATACAGCCATCAGATACCAAGCCGGCTACGAGGAGATACAGCCATCAGATACCAGACGGCTACGAGGTGATACAGCACTCAGACACAGCCGGCTATGAGGTGATACAGCCACCAGATACAGGCCGGCTTATGAGTGATACAGCCATCACTACAGCCGGCTATGAGGTTAGATGTACAGCCATAGACACAGCGGCTCGATGAGGTGTGAACAGCCATCAGAACAGACCGGCTAGAGGTGATACAGCCATCAGATACAAGCCGGCTATGAGGTGAACAGCCATGCAGACACAGCGGCTATGACGGTGATACAGCATCAGCATACAGCCGGCTATGAGGTGATTACAGCCATCAAATACAAGCCGGCTATGAGTGAGACAGCAGTCGCAGCTATGAGAACAGCATCAGGATTACAGCGGCTGATGAGGTGATACAGCATCAGATACAGCCGGCTATGAGGGGATACAGCCATCAGATTTACAGCCGGCTATGACGGTGATTACAGCCATTCAGAGATAATAGCGGATGTTGAGTGATAGACAGCCCATGATAGCAAGGCTACGAGGTGATACCAAGCCATCAGTGACCAGCGGCTAGGAGGTGATACAGCCATCAGACCACAGGCGGTAGAGGTGATACAGCCATCGACGCCTCAAGGATACAGATCGCAGGCGGTATGGGGGGATACAGACCATCAGACACCAGCGGGCTATGAGGGTGATACAGCCAGCAGATACAGCCGAGGCTATGAGGGATTAACAGCATCACTACAGCCGGCTAGGAGGTGATTACAGCCATCAGATACAGCCGGCTATGAGGTCGCATCAACAGCCGTAGTATACAGCCTCAGTCAGCGGCTAGACTGGTGATACAGCCATTTTTTTCAGATACAAGCGCTCGAGTGAACGCCCCAAGACCTAGAACGGAAGTATACCATGCCATTGCAGGCTCTCAGCCGGCAGGTCGAGGGTAAAGTGACACCTGTATACGGCCATTTAAGCGATAATGGAGGCTGAGGTGATCAAGCATCAGATACAGCTGGCGTATGAGGTGATACAGCCATCAGATACAGTGGCTATGAGGTGCTAATCAGCCATCAGATACAAGCTGGCTATGAAGTTGATACAGCCATCAAGCTAAACAACTTGGAGCTATTGTTGAAGGAAAAAATGGATGGGAGAGATAACAGAGAGGACAGAGAAGAGGAACGGTGCTGGTGCGGGAGGCCCACAAACAAACCAAGGAAATGGAGAATATCCCACCTGGTATTCTGTCACATCCCCAAATCAGGGAAAAGGAGGAGACAGATCGATATTTCAGACTCATTCCCTAGTGAAACAAAACCTGCAGTACCTGGATTATCCCAACGCCTGGACAGGAAGCAGAACACATCAGGGTGCGTGGCATGATTATTATACTAAGGACACCCCCTGTCCGACTTAAGGCGCCTCAGGGACTCCCCCTGGTACAGAGGCGTCTAGAGGGACTGCCCTGTCATGGGGGGAGGGTGGTGTCACGGTAGGTGTGACGTATGTGATATGCTGTGACGTTATGCTTAGATATGCTGTGACGTATGCTTGATATGCTTGTGAGGATGCTTTGATATGCTGGGGCCGTATGTTGATATGCTGTGACGTATGCTTGATTGCGGTGTGATTATGCTGATATGCTTTTTGTGACGTATACTTGATATGCTGTGACGTATGCTTGATATGCTGTGACGTATACTTGATATGTGTGACGTAGCTTGATATGATGTGCGATACTGAGAGCTGTGGAGTATGCTTGATAGGCTGTTGAGTAACGTATGCTTGATATGCTGTGACGTATACTTGATGAGCTGTGACGTATGCTTGATATGCTGTGACGTATGCTTGATATGCTGTGACGTATGTTGATATGCTGTGACGTATGCTTGATATGCTGTGACGTATGCTTGATATGCTGTGACGTATGCTTGATATGCTTGACGGAGGACTTGAATATGCTCATTTGTGACGTATGCTTTGATATGCGGCGTATGATATATGCTGTGACGTATGCTTGTATGCTGTGACGGTTATGCTTGAGATGCTGTGACGTATGTTTTGATATGCTGTGACGATGCTTGATATGCTGTGACGTATACTTGATATGCTGTGACGTATACTTGATGTGCTGTGACTTAGACTTGATATGCTTGGACGTATACTTGAGGTGCTGTGACGTATACTTGATGTGCTGTGACGTATTCTTGATGTGCTGTGACGTATTCTTGATGTGCTGTGACGTATACTTGATATGCTGTGTGACGATATACTTGATGAGCTGTGACGTATACTGATGTGCTGGTGACGTATTCTTGAGAAGCTGTGACGGATACTTGAGATGCGGTGAAGTATACTTGATGAGCGTGACGTAGACTGTGGGCTGTGACGTATACTTGAGTGCTGTGTGACGTATATCTTATGTGCGGGACGTAGACTGATGTGCTTTGCTGCGTATACTTGATGTGCTGGTGACGTATTACTTGATATGCTTGTGTGACGTAAATTGATATGCTGTGACGTATACTTGATGTGCTGTTGTGACGTATACTTGATGTGCCTTGGGACGTATACTGAATGGAGATGTGTGACGTTATACTTGATGTGCGATCGTGTGACGATACTTGATATGCTGTGACGTATGCGTGATCTGCTGTGACGTATGCTTGATATGCTGTGGCGTATACTTGATGTGCGGGTGACGTATTGCTTGAGTGATTGTGACGTATACTTGATGTGCTGTGACGTATACTTGATGTGCTGTGACGTATATTGTGTGCTGGGACGTAGACTTGAGTGCTTGTGGACGTATACGTGATGTGCTTGTTTGTGTGTGGTGTGGACGTATAACTGATATGCTTGTGACGTATACTTGATGTGATGTGACGTAACGTGATGTGCTGTAAGTATACTTATGTGCTGTGACGTATGCTTGATGTGCTGAGTGACGTATACTTGATGAGACTGTGTGACGTAAATTGATGAGCTGTGACGTATACTTGATTGGCTGTGGACGGATACTTGAGTGTGTGACGTATAAGTGATGAGCTGGACGTATACTGATATACGTGACGTATACTGATGAGCTATCTGACGTATACTTGATGTGCTGTGACGTATAACTTGATGCGCGGTGCGTATACTTGATGGTGATGTGAAGTATACTTGATATGCTTTGTGTGTGACGTATACTTGATATGCGTTGTGACGTTATACTTGATATATGCTTGTGTGACGTATACTTATGTGATGTGACGATATACTTGATGTGCTGTGACGTATACTTGATGTGCTGTGACGTATACTTGATGCTGCATGTACGTATAAGATGTGCTGTGACGGTATACTTGAGGTGCTGGTGTGACGTATACTGATGTGCTGGACGTATACTTGATGTGCTGTGAGTATACTTGATGAGGTGTGACGTATACTTGATATGCTGTTGTGACGTATACTGCTTGATATGCTGGACAGTATACTTGATGCGCGTGCAGTATACTGATGTGCTTGTGACGGATACTGATGTGCCTGTTGGACGTATAATGATGAGCTTGGGACGTATACTTTATGTGCTGGTGACTTATTACTTGATATGGCTGTGACGTATACTGATGTGCTATGTGAAGTTTATACTTGATGTGCTGTGAAGTATACTTGATGAGCTGGAAGATACTGGATTGTGCCGTGGACGTAATTGATGTGCTGGTTTGCTTGTTGTGACGTATACTTGCTGTGCTGTGTGACGTATAATTGATATGCTGTGACGTAACTTGATATGCTGCATGTGACGTATACTTGATGTGCGTGTGACGTAGATTGATGTGGTGTGACGTTATACTGCTATGCTGTGTACGTATACTTGATGTGGCTGTGACGTATACGTGATGGCTGTTGACGTATTACTGAGGTGATTGACGTAAAATTGATGTGCTTGAGGTGACAGTATTATTGAGGGGCTGTGACGATTCTTATGTGATGACGTATTCCTGATGTGCTTTGTGACTTATACTTGATATGACTGCTTCTGTACGTGATAATTGATGAGCTGTGAAGCCTATACTTGAGTGCTGGTGAACGTTATACTTGATGAGCTGTGAAGTATAATTGATATGCGTGTTGGGACGTATACTGATTGCTGTGACGCTACTTGAACTGTGGCTGTGTGAAGTATAATGATATGCTCTGTGACGTATACTTGATGAGCTGTGACGTATACTTGTATGCGCTGACGATTACTTGATGAGGATGGACGTATACTTGATGTGCTGGGTGGGTCTAGGGGGACGCTAGAATTGATGAGATCGGTGTGACCGTATTACTTGATGTGAGTGGGACGTTACTTGATGTGATGATTGTGACGTAAATTAATATGACTTTGACGTAGACTTGAGGTTGCGGTTGCTGGACGTTATACTTGAGGAGCCAGACCGGGGTAGAGAAAACTGTGAGCCGATTGATACTTGGAAGATCATGCATAGGTGACGTTACGATATGCTGTGTTGACAGATACCTGGATGTGAAGCTGTGACGGTATACTTGATAGCTGCTTACGTCGAGACGTATACTTGATGAGCGGTGACGTATAATTGAGTGCCGTGGAAGGTATACTTGATATGCTGTGACGGATAATTGATGTGCTTTGTGAGGAGTAATTGATGTGACTAGTCTATTTGTGACGGTTACTTGACTGAGAGCTGTGACGTATACTTGATATGGAAATGTGACTATAATGAGTGCTGTGACAGTTACTTGATGTGATGTGACGGTATAATTGATACATGCTGTGACGTATACTTGATGTGCTGTGACGTATACTTGATGTGCTGCTGACGACTGAATGATGGTATAGAGTGTGTGACGATACTTGATGGATGTGCCGTATACTGAATGTGCTGTTGAAGTATGACGTGATGTGCGATGTACGTATGACTTGATGTGGTGAAGTATCTTGGAGATATGCTCTGTGACGTATACTTGATACTGCTGTGACGTAACTGATGTGCTGGACGTAGACTTGATGTGCTGTGACCCGTTATATGATGGGCCTTGACGTATACTATATGAGGGACGGATAATGATGTGCACTGTGAAGTAATAATTGATATGCTTGTGACGTTATACTTGATATGGCTGTGACGGTATATTGAATGATGTGGTGGGGACGTAATACTTGATGGCTGGACAGTTACTTGATGTCATGTGACGTATTACTTGATTTCTGAGGGGACGCTAAACTTGATATGCTGTGAAGCTATACTTGATGTGCTGTGACGTATACTTGCTATGCTGTGAAGTATAATTATAGCTTGACGAATTAGTATAAGCGTGATGAGCTTGTGACGTAGACTTGCTATGCTGTGACGTTGCTTGGAGATGTGTCACTATATGGGGTTGTATGTTGTACATGGGTAGTGGATATAATCATGTGTGAACATGACTCTGGAAGTTTGTATTCGGCATGTCTCCTCTCCTGCAGAAGTATCAGTGACACCACAGCGCCAGTGGGGGCTGCGTGGTACTAGGGTAATAAATTCCCACAACACCTACTAGGTGATAAGCAGATAGCAGGGGAGGTGGGGGTGTGGATGGGTGGGATATTGTTTTGTAATGTATGAGGGGGAAGTTGTTGAGAACCTCTGTCTGGAGGAAGCTTGAGGGATACTACGGAGGACACGGCTGATATGTAAATGTGTTGGAGGGGCAGTGTGATGAACCTTGTCATGGAGAAGCTGCGGACTAATCTGAGGAAACGCGCGATATGTAACTTGTTTGCGGGGGCAGGGTTGATGAAACCTCGGTTGGAGAAGCTGAGGCTCGACCGGAGGAAGGGCGGTGTGATTATGGAACTGTTTACTGAGGGGCAGTGTGATGAACCTTTGTTCTGGAGAAGCGCGGCTCTACCTGCGGGAAATGGCTGACTGTAACTGTTATTGGGGGCAAGGGTATGGAGTAGAAGCTGCGGCTCTCCCTGAGGACATGGATGATATGTAACGTATTGAGGGGACGTGTTGAGAACCGCTGTTGGGAAGATGCGCTTTACCCTGGGACACGGCTGTAGAAACTGGTCTGAGGGGCGGACAAGGTGGCAGTGTTGATGAACCCTTATGGTTGGAAGGAAGCGCGGCTATGAGGAACCATGGTGATATGCAAATGTGATTGATGGGCAGTCGTTCGAGAACCTTTTGGTTGTGAGAAGCTGCGGCTTACTGAGGACACGGCTGATATGGACTGTTGGAGGGGCAGTGGTTGAGAACATTGTTGGGAGCGTGCGGCTCTCTGAGGACACGGCGAGAGTAATGCTGGAGGGGCGTGTCGATGAACATTTTTGTCCGGGGAGATGCGGCTATAAGGGGAATGCGTATGTAAACGTGGGGGGGCGTTGTGCTGAAGCTTGTTGAGAGTGCGGCTCTACATGAGGACATGGGATATGAACAGTTTGGAGGAGGCAGTTGTGTGAAACCTTGTCGGAGAAGCTGAGGCTCTAATGAGGAAGGGCTGCATGTAAATGTTTTGGAGGGGCAGTGTTGCTGTAATTGCAGGAGGACGCTCTGTATTATAGATCGCTCGGTCGCTGTGGTGATCGCTCGGTCGCTGTGGTGATCGGTCGCTGGTTGTGGTGATCGCTCGGTACTCACGCTTGATCTCCCGGTCGCTCATGCTCCGCTGTCCCGGCACTTTCCTCCCGCGCTGACTTGCTTTGGGCTCCGCCCCGCTGATTAGTGCGCTCCCTGTGATTGGAAACTGAATGTAAATATAGAAGAAGCATTGGTCCGCTCAGCTGTCACTCATGCGCGGCGCTGCCATCCATCCAATAGTCTCCGGCCTCAAGAGACAAAGCGCAGTGCGCGTGCGCAGAACAGCCGGAGCTCCGCCCAGCCTGACAACCGTAACCAGGACGCCAGACACTTCTCTGTCACGTGATGAGACAGGCCCGCCCCTTATAGTGACGCGATTTATCATGTGATGCGCGTCCGCGGGAACGAGGAGGAGCCGCGAATCAACCATAGCAACCCGTCACGTGATCCTCGTGCGTATGGCGGGAAATGTAACCGAGGAAAATCCGAACCCCCAGACCCAACATCATCCGGACCCGACCCCCGGAACCTGCATCGCCCCCCCCCCCCAAGACCAAGCACCCGCCTCCCCCTCTCCAGACCCAGAACCTCCCCCCCCCCCCCCCAGAACCCAGCACCGACCCCCCCCAACCCAGCACCGACCCAAACCCAGAACCGACCCCCCCCCAGACCTAGCACGACCCCCAGACCCAACATTCATCCAACACAGCCCCGACCCCCCAAAACCTGCACCCACTCCCAGACCCAACATCATCCTGACCCAGCACCCACCCCCACCCTCTGACCCAGCACCGACGCCCCAGACACAGCACCGAACCCCCAGACCCAACAAAAATATACCAACCAACGTATCCAAAACCCGCACCAACCCAACTCTCCTAACACAGCCCCCAGCGCCGGCCCGATGTGCCCCCAACCCCTGCCCAACGCTTTCCTCGCCCGGCCCACCTCTATCTTTCTCCGTGGAACTCATGCATGTGGAGAGAGCAAAGCCGACTCCCCAAGAGCGGGCAACTGCCCAAGAGCGGGCAACTGCCCAAGAGCGGGCGACTCCCCAAGAGCGGGCGACTCCCCAAGAGCGGGCGACTCCCCAAGAGCGGGCGACTTGGTAGAGAGAATTAGGGATAGAGTAACAGTCCTAATACCCAGCAATCCATCAGTATAGAGTAACAGTCCTAATACCCAGCAATCCATCAGTATAGAGCAACAGTCCTAATACCCATCAATCCATCAGTATAGAGTAACAGTCCTAATACCCAGCAATCCATCAGTATAGAGTAACAGTCCTAATACCCAGCAATCCATCAGTATAGAGTAACAGTCCTAATACCCATCAATCCATCCAAATCCGTAGTGCAAGGAGATTAGTGTCATGCAGCAGCCCAGACCTTTCCCGGATATTATACTAAGGACTCCAGCCCCCCCCCCCCCACCACCTATATTACACTATGGGGGAGGAGTCATGGATTCCAGGCGTTCCCCTGATATTACACTATGGGGGAGGTGTCATGGAGTCCAGGCACTCCCCTGATATTACACTATGGGGGAGGAGTCATGGAGTAAAGGCGTTCCCCTGATATTACAGTATGGGGGAGGAGTCATGGAGTCCAGGCGCTCCCCTGATATTACAGTATGGGGGAGGAGTCATGGAGTCCAGGCGCTCCCCTGATATTACAGTATGGGGGAGGAGTCATGGAGTCCAGGCGCTCCCCTGATATTATTCCCGGATATTATACTAAGGACTCCAGCCCCCCCCCCCCCCCCCCCACCTATATTACACTATGGGGGAGGAGTCATGGATTCCAGGCGTTCCCCTGATATTACAGTATGGGGGAGGAGTCATGGAGTCCAGGCACTCCCCTAATATTACACTATGGGGGAGGAGTCATGGAGTCCAGGCGCTCCCCTGATATTACACTATGGGGGAGGAGTCATGGAGTCCAGGCGCTCCCCTGA
>WNYA01002450.1:0-37622 GCA_019512145.1 Engystomops pustulosus
CGCCTGCCCCGGGGGAATTGTTCCTCGCCTGCCCCGGGGGAATTGTTACTCGCCTGCCCCCGGGGTAGTTATTGCTCGCCTGCCTCTCAATTCTGCTGCTCTAAAAAGCCTTGCTCCTCATTTATCAAGACTTTTGCCAACGGAGGCGTGGCCTTGAGAGAAAGGGGCGTGGTTTTGAAGAAGAGAGAGATTAGCTAGTGAGCTCCTGGGGTCAGGGATGATGGGAGTGATACATTGGGGCAGATTTACTTACCCGGTCCATTTGCGATCCAGCGGCGCATTCTCTGCGCTGGATTCGGGTCCGGCCGGGATTCACTAAGGCAGTTCCTCTGACGTCCACCAGGTGGCGCTGCTGCGCTGAAGTTCCCCGGAATGCACTGATCTTCACCAAGCCGGGCCGGGTGCAGGTAAGCGCGAACCCCGCGACACTTTTTTTTTTTTTTTTTTAATGCGGCAGTTTTTCCGAATCCGTCGGATTTTCGTTCGGCCACGCCCCCCCATTTCCGTCACGTGCATGCCAGCGCCGATGCGCGCCAAAATCCAGGGCAATTCAGGGGAAATCGGCACAAATAGGAAATATTCGGGTAACACGTCGGGAAAACGCGAATTGGGCCCTTAGTAAATGACCCCCACTGTGTGTGATACAGGATTAGATTGTGAGCTCCTGGGGTCAGGGATGGTGTGGGTGATACAGGATTAGATTGTGAGCTCCTGGGGTGGGAGTGTGATTACATGCCTCAGTCTGTGGGGGGCGCTGACATCTTACCTCCCCCCAGGTGCTGTTGTCTGCGGTGGGGAGTGAGTTTAAGCCTAAAGCTTCGCTGCCTCTGACCATCCGGGCTCCGGGCGGCTCCATCGTGGGATTATCGGCCGTGGACGTCTCTGTCTATGATGTCACCAAGAAGGCGCCCAAAACCATGGAAAGAGTAAGAGGAGAACACCCCCCCCCCCCCCCCCCCCTCCTGAGCGGAATGTGACGTCACCTGCGCTGATACACTGTAACGAACCCTCAGGTTCTCCGGAGGATCGAGCAGAGTGACCTGGGCTGCGGTGCCGGAGCGGGGAAGGATAACGTGGATGTGTTTGAGTTGGCAGGACTGACCTTCATCACCAACGCCAACATCCGGGCCTCGCAGAACCCCGGTACTGTCACCAAATCTGTTACCATGGCTACAGACTACACTGCTCCTGTGTAGTCAGCTCATCTTTCCTCTTTTACTTTTCAGACTTGACCTGTGATGAAATATTAAGGAGCAAACGCTCCATAGACCTGGACGCAGAGATCCAAAAAATGGGTAAGTGCTGGCGGAGATGCTGAGAGTAGTAGTGCAGAGCGCAGAAATGTGTCTGTTATCTTTATTTATAGAGTAAAAGAGAAAACTCTAACATGTGGTCAAAAGGCTTAGGGGGCGGGGCTGGGAGGAGGGGCGGGACCGAGAGGGAGGGAGGGGTGGGGCCGGGAGGGAGGGGGAGAGGCTTGTGAAGGGGCGTGGCCAGGCGGAAGGGGGGGGAGGCCGCAGTTGCGCACTAGGTTCCTTTTGGGCCACTTTTCCAGCCACGCTCCAGTATTTGTGAGTCCGGCTTCAGTTCCAGGATCAGAACCATCGAGGAGTAAACGTTCAGTGTAGAACAATTCTGAGAATTGGGGGCGCACCGTAGATTCAGTAATCAGAAGCCCCCATGACACGGCGCACCCTCTCATTCCCAGAGGTCCACCTCCCGTGCATCATAGAAACCCTTCTGTTTGTGCCACAGAGGCCGGATAACCGGACCCCAGCACCTGCACCCGTGTGCCCAGGGTCCAGCCTTCCCCGGGCCCATGATGCCGCACACGCCAGTACCAGCCAGTGACAGGTGACAATCTGCTCCGTCAGGAAGGAGACTTCTTTACGATTGTTTTTTCTCCCCTGAATTCATAGTCAAATATCTTCAGCTCTATACAGCACAACTCCACACTGCGCCCCTAAAAATACCACAGTCACTTACAGTATAATGAAGCGTGTTCCTAATATATATTATCCTCACATGACTGAACATACTATTCCCCACATAGAACATCTGTTATACAGCTGCCCTAATTTACCCCCCCTGTGTACACAGCCCCCCCTGTATATACAGCCTCTCACCCCTGTATACACAGGCTCCCCCCTGTATACACAGCCTCTCCCCCCTGTATACACAGCCTCTCCCCCCTGTATACACAGCCTCTCCCCCCTGTATACACAGCCTCTCCCCCCTGTATACACAGCCTCTCCCCCCTGTATACACAGCCTCTCCCAAAAAAGGGAAAAAATGTAAAAAAAGAATTCTATACATTTTTGATGCTAATGAATAACCTGTAGTTCCAGTGTTCGGCCACTAGGGGGCAGTCTACACCTGCACAATCTGTGGCTGCAGTTCTGACTCCGGGGTGAGAAGATGTCATGTAGATCAATGGTCACATTTACTTCTAGTGATGCAGATACACTACGAGCAGTCACAATCCTGCATGAATGATCTGTGTGAATACGCCCCAGGACACCCCTTTAAGTGCACAGGATTGGGTCGCGGCGTGCACAGTGCACTACACACATCAGAGATACATGAACAAGCAGTTTCCGCAGCCACAGAATACCCCGCGCACTGCTTAGTAAATGTGGGCCAATGTCTGCAGCCGAGGAAGAAATGTTCTGTTTGTATCCATGTGTATAGTGCTGATATATCATGATGTGTACGCAGCTCCTGTGCTGAATCATGTGTCTCCATGGTAACAGACTACAGACAGCCTCGTGTAGTCTGATCCTGCAGTTACTATTTACTTCCCTCCCTCTGCACTTGTGTCTTTATTTCTCGGCAGACAGTAGAAGGTGAGGCTCATGGGGAGGGAAGGGTCCGTGGCATGAATATAGGGGGCGCCACAGGTTTAACCCCATAGCGCAATAAGACGTAACCTTATGTCTTGCTGCGCATGGGGGAGTATGAAGAGGGTTCACGGGCTGATCCCTCTTCATACTCACCGGGCATTTGCTTCATAATGAAGCAAACACCCATCGCTAACACCCGCGATCGGTGCTTGCACCGATCGCGGGTGTTAACCCTTTGATCGCCGCTGGCAAAGCTGCCGGCGGCATTAAAGGGCCGGCGGCTCGTGGGCGCCTCCATCTTGGCTCCGATCGTCACTCCCCGTGACGTCACCAGGGAGCGGCGATCCGTTGCCATGACAGCCTGGGATCACACAAAGATCCGAGGCTATCATGTTTTAGGCTATCTATTACAATGTGCAAGTCCTTTAACCCCATAGCGCAATAAGACGTACCTGTACGTTTTATTGCGCATGGCGTAGTATGAAGAGGGTTCACGGGCTGAGCACTCTTCATACACGCCGGGTGCTTGCTTCACAATGAAGCAAGCACCCGTCGCTAACACCCACGATCGGTGCTTGTACCGATCGCAGATGTTAAACCTTTCATCGCCGCCGGCAAAGCTTGGCTCCGATCGTCGCTCCCCGTGACCGTGAGCGGCGATCCATTGCCATGACAGCCTGGGATCACACAATGATCCGAGGCTATCATGTTTTAGGCCATCTATTACAATGTGCGA
Source organism: Engystomops pustulosus (assembly GCA_019512145.1). Lineage (NCBI taxonomy): Eukaryota > Metazoa > Chordata > Amphibia > Anura > Leptodactylidae > Engystomops > Engystomops pustulosus. The sequence continues at coordinate 3,580 of WNYA01002450.1, forward strand.
TCTGCACATTGTAATAGATGGTGTGCAAAATGCCCATATACTGCCATACTGTAGTATGGCAGTATATGGTAGGATCAATCAGACTCCCTAGGGTACTTTAACCCTAGGTTGTCTGATTGATTGTAAATGGCTGAGATCATGTGGGGGGTTGGAGCAGATGAGAAACAGATTTCCTCAAATGGAGATAATTTTCTGTGTAGTTTTAGTTTAATTTTGTGCTTAAAGTAGAAGTTGGACAATTGTCTGTATTCCCATTGTGTTTTGGGGGGGCAGTTGATATTCTTGCTGAGTGTGTCGTAGGGAATCAGTGAGGCGGTTTCTAGAAAGGTGATGAACCTCAATGGTTTGTGCTGATCTCTGAATATGTTAAGATAGTTTGCATTGGTCCCTGGTGGAAAGTCTGGATTGTCAGAGATTGGGGTGAGGGGACCATTATTTTCCAAGAGTCTTGTGGTTTCAGGTGATTTAATCAGTATTTTCAATGTTTGGGCAGCGATAAATGGGAGGTTGTTTAACCGATGTGGAAGAAAAACAGAAGCAGAGGACCAGGGAAGGCCTGTCAGGGGCTGAGGGGAGATGTGTTCTTCAAGCTTTACCCATAGTTTAGATCTCTGGTGGAACCAGTCCGTTATTTGGGCCAGGGCTGCAGCATAAAAGTATCCTTTAAAGTCTGGTAGGCCTAGTCCACCTTGTGTTTTTCTACGTATTAGTGTATTTTTGGCTATTCTAGGTGTTGAGGGGTACCATAAGAATCGGTTTATTAAAGATGAGAGTTTGTTAAAGAAGATTTTTGGTAGTGAAATTGGTATGGTTTGAAATAGGTACAGTAGTTTTGGGAGAATGGTCATTTTTGTGCAATTAATTCTACCTAACCAGGAGATCTTTTTGGAACCCCATTTTGTAAGGTTTGTTTGAAGGGTTTGGAGGAAGTTTTTATGGTTGTGAAGGTATATGGTCTCTGATTTTGCTGGTATTTGGACTCCTAGGTAAGTGAAGGCGTCCTTCTTCCATGTGAATGGGTATTTATTTTGTAGAGTGTTAATTAGAGATTCATTAAGCCCTATTCCCATAGCTGTGGATTTAGTCAAGTTGATTTTGTGGTTGCTGAACCTTCAAAATGTTTGTAGTGTGTCCATGAGATATGGGAGGGATGTGTGTGGATTAGTGAGGTATATTAACACGTCATCTGCGAATGCAGAACAAGTATAAGAGGTTTCTCCTATTCTGATTCCTGTTATTTTTGGGTGCTTTCTTATAGCTACCAGAAGGTGTTCGATGACTAATGCATACAGTAATGGTGAAAGGGGACATCCCTGTCTGGTGCCGTTGTTGATTGTAAATGTAGGGGAATATGTTCCGTTGATTCTGATTTGGGCTTTGGGTGATTTATATAGGGCCTGTATTTTTGTCAGCATGTTGTGCCCCATTCCTATTTGTTTTAAGGTTGCATCTAGGAATCTCCAGTCCACCCGGTCAAAAGCCTTCTCAGCGTCTAGAGATAAGGCGAGAAAGGGAGAAGATGTTTTATTTGCATGGTGGATGAGTGAGAAGGTCTTTAAAGTGTTATCTCTAGCTTCTCTGTTTGGTATAAATCCTACTTGGTCCGGATGGACTAGAGATCCGAGGAGGTTGGACAATCTTCTGGCTATGAGTTTGGCGAATATTTTTGTGTCTGCATTTATAAGTGAGATGGGTCTATAGCTTTGGCACAATTGGGGGTCTTTCCCTTCTTTGGGTATTACAGTAACATATGCATGGAGGAAGGAGGGTGGGAATTGTACAGTGTCAGAGACCGCGTTGAAGGTTTCTAAAAGGGGGGGTATTACTTCTTCCATTATTGTTTTATAGAATATGGCGGTATAGCCATCTGGCCCTGGTGGGATAGTGTGCTTCTGATAAATAATTTGAGGGAGTCCCACCAACCAAATTACTTGTGGAGCGGACATTCCTTTCCTAATATTCCTTAACTCTATGGCCTTTTATGGTTTATCACCGGCTTAGTTTAAATTAAAAGCTCTGGAAAGTTGGGTAAGGTTGGGGGTGGGGGAAGAGTGGGGGACCTGGTCCGAGCTAATTGGTCATCTTGACAGTTGTTATAGAATGGTGTTTAATTCTTGACTATTCTGCTATAGAAAGGAATGTCGGAGACGATTTGAATGTTATCCACGGCTCCCATGACTTTAGATATTTGTCCTGTGCTTTTTTGTTCTCTGCAGTGAGTTCTTCCATTTTTTGTAAATGGAGGACTTTGTTGAACCAGTCGGTAATAGAGGGGACTTCGGTGGTCTTCCATAGCCTAGGGATTAGCGTGCGAGCCGCTGTTAGCATGAAACCTATTAATGGGTATTTGCTTCTTTCTATTTGTGTGGGAAATATGGATAGTAGCAACATTGAGGGATCATTACTGATCACACATCTTGTGATTTTTGTGATTATTTTACAGACATTTTCCCAAAAAGGTTGAATAATGGGGCACTCCCACCATATGTGTTTCATTGTCCCTAATGTACCTTTACATCGCCAGCATTCAATTGGGGATGTGGGGAAAATTTTGTGCAGTTTTGCGGGGACCCAATACCATCTAGATAGTATTTTGTAATTTGTTTCTTGGGACTTTGATGAGGTTGATATCTTATGAGTGCATTCATATGCTCTCAGCCACTCTTCTATTTAGCTCCTCTTCCCATGTTTTGGAGAATTGTGGAGGTAGATCAGCCCATTTATCGAGTAGGAGATTGTAAATGGCTGAGATCATGTGGGGGGTTGGAGCAGATGAGAGACAGATTTCCTCAAATGGAGATAATTTTCTGTGTAGTTTTAGTTTAATTTTGTGCTTAAAGTAGAAGTTGGACAATTGTCTGTATTCCCATTGTGTTTTTGGGGGGCAGTTGATATTCTTGCTGAGTGTGTCGTAGGGTATCAGTGAGGCGGTTTCTAGAAAGGTGATGAACCTCAATGGTTTGTGCTGATCTCTGAATATGTTCAGATAGTTTGCATTGGTCCCTGGTGGAAAGTCTGGATTGTCAGAGATTGGGGTGAGGGGACCATTATTTTCCAAGAGTCTTGTGGTTTCAGGTGATTTAGTCAGTATTTTCAATGTTTGGGCAGCGATAAATGGGAGGTTGTTTAACCGATGTGGAAGAAAAACAGAAGCAGAAGACCAGGGAAGGCCTGTCAGGGGCTGAGGGGAGATGTGTTCTTCAAGCTTTACCCATAGTTTAGATCTCTGGTGGAACCAGTCCGTTATTCGGGCTAGGGCTGCAGCATAAAAGTATCCTTTAAAGTCTGGTAGGCCTAGTCCACCTTGTGTTTTTCTACGTATTAGTGTATTTTTGGCTATTCTAGGTGTTGAGGGGTACCATAAGAATCGGTTTATTAAAGATGAGAGTTTGTTAAAGAAGATTTTTGGTAGTGAAATGGGTATGGTTTGGAATAGGTACAGTAGTTTTGGGAGAATGGTCATTTTTGTGCAATTAATTCTACCTAACCAGGAGATCTTTTTGGAACCCCATTTTGTAAGGTTTGTTTGAAGGGTTTGGAGGAAGTTTTTATGGTTGTGAAGGTATATGGTCTCTGATTTTGCTGGTATTTGGACTCCTAGGTAAGTGAAGGTGTCCTTCTTCCATGTGAATGGGTATTTATTTTGTAGAGTGTTAATTAGAGATTCATTAAGCCCTATTCCCATAGCTGTGGATTTAGTCAGGTTGATTTTGTGGTTGCTGAACCTTCCAAATGTTTGTAGTGTGTCCATGAGATATGGGAGGGATTTGTCTGGATTAGTGAGGTATATTAACACATCATCTGCGAATGCAGAACAAGTATAAGAGGTTTCTCCTATTCTGATTCCTGTTATTTTTGGGTGCTTGCTTATAGCTACCAGAAGGTGTTCGATGACTAATGCATACAGTAATGGTGAAAGGGGACATCCCTGTCTGGTGCCGTTGTTGATTGTAAATGTAGGGGAATATGTTCCGTTGATTCTGATTTGGGCTTTGGGTGATTTATATAGGGCCTGTATTTTTGTCAGCATGTTGTGCCCCATTCCTATTTGTTTTAAGGTTGCATCTAGGAATCTCCAGTCCACCCGGTCAAAAGCCTTCTCAGCGTCTAGAGATAAGGCGAGAAAGGGAGAAGATGTTTTATTTGCATGGTGGATGAGTGAGAAGGTCTTTAAAGTGTTATCTCTAGCTTCTCTGTTTGGTATAAATCCTACTTGGTCCGGATGGACTAGAGATCCGAGGAGGTTGGACAATCTTCTGGCTATGAGTTTGGCGAATATTTTTGTGTCTGTATTTATAAGTGAGATGGGTCTATAGCTTTGGCACAATTGGGGGTCTTTCCCTTCTTTGGGTATAACAGTAACATATGCATGGAGGAAGGAGGGTGGGAATTGTACAGTGTCAGATACCCCGTTGAAGGTTTCTAAAAGGGGGGGTATTACTTCTTCCGTTATTGTTTTATAGAATATGGCGGTATAGCCATCTGACCCTGGGCTCTTACCATTAGGTAAGGAGTGTATGACTTGACGCAGTTCCTCTGCTGTGAAGGGTTCTTCCAAGCGGTCTGTTTCTTCTTTTGATATTGTGGGAAGTGAAGTCTCTTGAATATATTGTGCTAGAGTTTTGACTGCTGATGGGGGCACATTGGTTGTGGAAGGTTGGGGGAGGTTATAGAGGTCTGAGTAATAATCAGTAAATGATTTAGCAATTTCCTCCGTCTTGTGCACAATAGAGCCTGTTGCTGTTTTTATATTGGGAATAAAGGATGCCGCTTTTTTATCCCTTAAAGCTCTGGCTAGATATTTGCCTGGTTTATTGCTCCATTCATATATTGTTCGGGAGCAGATCTGATGAAGTCTTTTTTGTTTGGTTTCCATTAATGTGTTAATCTCATGTCTGACCAGAGTGAGTTCTCTAAGCGTTTCTAGTTGTAAGGATAGTTTATGTTTATTTTCAAGGGTGTGTAATTTTGTGAGACGTTCTTGGAGTTTGGCTTCTGCCGCTCTCTTTAATCGTGCTCCGTGTTTAATTAAAACTCCCCTAAATGAGCCTTTCAGTGTTTCCCAGCGTGTGGTGGGTGTTGTTGTGTCTCGGTTATGTTCTTTCTTAAATGTTGTTGCTTGTTCTTTTAGTTCTGCAAGGCAGTTTGGATTCTTTAGTAGCGATTCGTTTAGTTTCCAGTTATATGAAGAGCGTTTTGGGGGGAATAGTGCTAGCGTACAGAATACTGGGGCATGGTCGGAGAGGAGTATTGAACCTATTTGGGAGTTTTGAGCTATGGAAAGCAGTTTGTGTTGCGTGAAGATATAATCTATTCTACTGTATGAGTTGTGTGGTGTTGAGAAGAAGGTATAGTCTTTAACTTCCGGGTTTTGTAGTCTCCAGATGTCACAAAGCTGCATTCTTTTAAGTTCTTTTCTAATTCTGTTCAGTTTATTGTAGGAGATGGATGATTTACCTGACGATGTGTCTACGAGTGGGTTTAATGCCAAGTTGAAATCACCTACAAGGACTAGTGATCCCCGTGTGAATAAGCACAATTCGTCTAGTATATTAATTATGAAGTTCGTTTGGTCTATGTTTGGAGCATAGATGTTGGCGATAGTAAATAATGTACCTTGAATATCACATCTCAGGAATAGAAACCTGGCGTTATTGTCAGTTTTGATCTCTTTAATCTTAAAAGGAACACTTTTGTGGATGAAAATTGATACACCTTTTGACTTTCCTTCTGGGTTGGTGCAGTGGAAAGATGTTGGGTAATATCTGTTTCTAGTGTCTGGAGTGTGGTTAGTTTTAAAGTGTGTTTCTTGGAGACACAATATGTGAACTTTTTGCTTGTGCGTTGTGTAGAGGAGTTTAGATCTCTTTTCTGGTTGGTTGAGTCCTTTTATATTGAGAGATGCTATTTTTAATGATGAAAGCATTTTCCTTTTATAGTCAAGTTTATGTATAGCTTATTTCAGTTTAAGTTGACCAGGGATGGGGGTTGAGGTGAGATTAGGGTAAGGAGGAGAGGAAAGAACTGGGTACCGGACTTAAAAGAGAAAAGCCGGGCTTTATCTAATGTTCGATGCAGTTAAGCAGCGTAGGAACCGTAATACTATATTACAGTTTAGCCTATTGGGGGGGTAGATGTTTGTATACAGGTGTCTTTCGTTCGCTTTTAGAGAATAGGTCGTATGGGCGTTTTCATATGTGTCCGTGCGGGCCTATGAATGGTTAGGATGATCGGTGTGGTGTGTTCTGGGGTATTATAGAGTAGAATTGAGTGTGGGGGGGAGTCCTTGAGGCTCCGGGGAATTTAAAATTTTTCCGGAGGGAATGTATTTTCTTGGTATCAGATGGTGTATCTAAATAAGGTCTGGGAGAGGAGGGTTTTGTTTGGGACCTGAGGATCATTTTGATTCTTAGTATAGGAAAAATATTGTAGCACAGTTTTGTGTTGACAGAGATTGAATATTGAATCTTACATGGTAGATCTAAACTTGTGCTCTATAATGTGTCCAGAGCCCCTAGTGAGGTCGCGGTTCCTGATTTTATGTAATGGTGGATCAGTCTTGGATCCGCTATAGTGGGGTGTTTTATGTTGGAGACCGCGTGCTCACTCTGGGGTCCAGTGACATTTATATAGTAACAAAACCTATAGAATACATAACTATCTGGCAAGAAAATTTGTGTAACACAAGTGTCTTAATATATAGTGTGTGATACCCGTAATGAGTTCGCGGCTCCCATTTTTGTGTTCTTGCGAACGAATCTTTAGGGTATCGGTTTATGTGGAGTGATGCATGGTGGGTACCGCGAAGTCGCTCCGGTTCACAGTTAATAAATGCGCCTATAAACATTATATAATATCTATACAGTTTGGTTTAGCAGAAAGGCATTACAGTTACTGGTAGGTTTAACATCACCAGATTGTGTTGTTTTACTGTTCATCTTCTTGGAAGGTTTCAGTTGAAGGTTGTCTGTTAGCTCTCTGCCTCTGAGGTCGAGGGGTGTATGTTCTGTAAGAAGGATCTTGATTCCATGTCGCAGCTCTTGGTGCTTGTCTTTGTGTTTGATCGCGGAAGGGGTCATCCCAGTTGGGGAGCGTAATAGGTGGGAGGTTGAGCTCGTCGAGGAACGATGTCAGATCTTCAGGATGTGTCAGCGTTACTTGCTTGCTTCCTAGTTTAGCATGCAAAGCGAATGGGAATCCCCACCTGTAGATGATGTTTTTATCTTGGAGAAGTGATAGCAATGGACGTAGCATAGCTCTTTGGCGTAGAGTTCTCCTTGATAAGTCAGGGAATAAAGTTATTTTTGCTCCGTCGAAGTCTATTTCGCCTCTATTACGTACTTTCTGCATTATTTGTTCTTTAAGCGCATAATAATGTATGCGACAGATTACGTCTCGTGGTCTCGAGGGGTCGGCACTTCTTGCTCTAAGAGCTCTGTGTGCTCTATCTATCTCAATTGGAGTGTCTGGTCGACGATCTAGAAGGCCATTGAAGATGCCAGTAAGGGTGGGAATTAGATCTGTTGTGTGTGTGGCTTCTGGGAGACCTCTAATTCTTATATTGTTCCTTCTATTTCTGTTTTCCAAGTCGTCTATTTGTGCCGCTAGATGGCGCTGTTGGCTTTCTTGGCTATTTGTGGAGGCTTGCAGGTCCAGTAATGTGGAGGAAACCTCTGATTTAAAGGCTTCTAGCTCTTCTATTCTGTCTTGTAAAGAAGATACATCTGATTGGACTTTTTGTAGGTCCTGTCTCCAGGCTCCTTTCAATTCAGATGCAAGAGAGTCCATATCACTTTTTGATGGCAGAAGAGCCAGTAATGCTTGTAGTTCAGGGTGGTCTTTCAGTGCTAGGACTGCTTCCTCAGGTGGGGGTAAGTTTGTGAGAGTCTTAGCATGAGGTCTTAGCATAGTTCCTGATTTTTGTGAAATGTTAGTGGTTAAGGTCTCTGTTGGTGCACCTTGATCATTTTCATTGCCATTAGTTTCACAGTTTGTGGCTTGCTTTCTAGCATTAGTTTTGATTATTTGAGGGGTTTCTGGTGAACCAAATAGTGTGCGCTTTGAGGGAGGACTATTTCCTAAGCCTCCAGTGTTCCCTGCTCCCTTTTTGTTGGAGTGAGGATTTTGCTGTTGGGGCTTGTGTGGAGGAGCCATGATATGTGAGTCTTTTGAGCTTTTGGCACTCTCAGGGTTAAGTGTGTGTCTATAGCTGGCTTGGTCTGTGAGGCTTATCAGTGCAGACTTAGCCCTTATCTCAGTGATGGTGTGGCTGACTCACCCTTCTGTCCTGTCTTATTGTTTTCCTTATCTTCTGATCTGGAAGGAAGGAGCCCGGCAGCTTCTGATGTTGGTCTCTTCACTGCTTGTCCTGCACCACGTGGAGAGAGATAGCGTGCAGGGCCTCCTGAGGGAGCTGAGCGCTTCTGTAACAAGGTGTAAAAGTTGCAGATGGGTGCAATTGGTATTCCCCGGTCTTGCAGCCTCTTAGAGGATCTTCTTGTGTCGGACTCCCCCATATACGATGGGTTGCAGACCCCTAATTGTTGTGGCCCAGAGCAGAGCTCTCTTACATGCTGCTTCTCTGCATGGCAGTTAGACACGCCCCCCGTACACAGATATTGTTTATACTAATGCTGAGAAGAATAAGATAAGTGGCTCCAGAATCATATTATTATGCAGCATCGAGGACAGACTGGCTTCTCATTACATGTCACAGCGTATTAGCTGACAGGCAGCAAACATGTTACATAAAATGAAGTTTGAATCATGACATTAACTTGACAATGGTCAGGGAACATGGCTGCTGTATCTAAGATGGCGGACAGTAGTCAAGATGGCGTCCGAAACCAGTGCGACCTCCTTAACAATTCCCCCCTTTGAGCTTTGCTGGCCTGTAACTCCATCCTGAGCGACCTCCTCAAGCTCCAGGTACCCACAGGTAGGCTAAGCCCGTACCTGCTGGACTTGTTAACTCTTCACCAGATCCCCTGGAGGCTGGTCACTCAGGGGTTACAGGCCCGCACACTCACATCACATCACTGAGTCCCCATAGTCCATAGGTTTATACACAGGCAGCATCATCCTCCGCTCCGGGCACTTCTCCTGTCGTGGTTCTTACCGCTTGGACGGACATCTGGGACATGGTGGACTTGATGAGGGGGACTACAGAACGCGCCATAAGTGACAAGAGCAAAATCACAATCCCCAATATCACCCCCACTTACAGGAAACCCTTCCAATCCCCCAACCACAAAGTGAAGGACAAAGTGTCCACCCCAGAGTTTCTCTTGAGTTTCCTGGACAGTCCTTCAATCTTTTCACGAGCATGGGTAATGGATCCATAGGGGGCGATGTTATCTGGGATGTATATGCGACAAGCCACTCCCACCCTCGTACAGACTCCTCCCTTCTCAGCAAGGATCATGTCCAAAGCCATGCGGTTCTGGGAAGCATCTCCAATATAATTCACAAATCTCTGTTGATTACAATAAAAAAACAGTTATAACCCAACCAATATCTTTGCTCATAGCTCTCTGGGGAATAATGGACTCTAGTCATGCCCATATCTGATTGTGGGCCTTGTACTCATCTGGGACCCCCCCCTGGTGCTCCCACTGTATCCATATAAACGTTGTCCTCTAGGTGCTTCTCTCCGACCTCCAGAATCCTTTGGGATTCTCTACCTTTTCTTTATGTGTCTGATCAAACACAGAGAAGATCCCATAGACAATGGAGAAGTCGTTACTGGAGAAATGTTACATTGTATTCTGCGCTGATGGATTTTCCATGTTGTATTCAGTTAATTTTTCATTTGGGAATCAGAATCCTTTGTTTCCAGGAATGAAAAGTGACATTTATTTCCAGTGCAGAGTAGATAGGTGGATAGGTGGATAGGTGAAGAGGTGGATTTTTGTGCCATTTTTGTGACTTTTTAGGCGCAAATTAGTGATAGATGCCGCACAAACCTCTGTATAGCAGCCGCTCACTATGTCAGATAAGGCGCAGGGACTCAGAACCACTAAGTGCCGGACTTTTGCTTGCACCCAAAATAGTCGCAAATTAGAGACAAATTTACTAACTGCGCCAAAAAATTGTGCAAAAATACACCAAAAACTGTCTAAGAAACGACGATCAATGTCCCCCAATATGTATATAACACGACACACCAGAGCCGGGAGCTGAGATAAGGACAGGAGCAGGGACCTTCCATCTCCCCCCGTGTGCTCAGCAGCTACTGGGACTGGGATCTGTGTGTCAGGGTTGGGGGTCATTGGACCCCCTGGACCACCGCAGGAGATGATGGTACTAGCCAACACCTGGGACCGGAGTGTAAGTGGCACCTGGTCTTCACCAGAGCCCACCGAAAAAGTAGGATGTACCACCAGGTCGTTCCACAGGTGCGACTAGCTAGGAACGGGATAGGAACCAACGCCGGGAACAGGGAGCTTTCTATTCTCACCAAATAGCTCAAAGATCCGGCAGGGAATCCTGGAAACAGGCGGCCTTTAAGGAAACCCGGACGTGGCCAGCGCCAATCAGCGGTGCGCTGACCCTTTAAATCTCCGAGTGCCGGCTCGCGCGCGCCCCGGGGAGTAGGGACACGCATGCGAACCAGGCCGGACGGGAGAAGGAGCGTGGAGAGGTGAGTATGGTGCGGGGGCCGGGGCAGAGGGGCACGGGTGTGCCTGCGATCCGTGACATTGATGGCGGAGGCACCTGTGACACTGTGTAAGAGTATAAATGTCTAAATATACAAATATGTATCATTTCTGAGGGGGTAGGGGCCTCATTCAGTAGTCAACTGTGGGTCGTTGCCTCGCCGAGATACACCCCAAACAATGTCAATATACAATGCAGCGCCCAAATAACCGTACACATAATAAATACCCGTACACATAATAAATACCCGTACACATAATAAATAACCGTAGCCCAGCAGGGACAGCAGAGAGCTCTGGAGCAGAGCCCAGCAGGGACAGCAGAGAGCTCTGGAGCAGAGCCCAGCAGGGAGAGCAGAAGGGTCTAGATATGTCTACACTACATATGACGCAGCTTGTTCTCTGTAATATGATTATATCTCTTCTCTGTAGCAAGTGAAGAATGCGCTGAACCGCGCCATTGAGTTTGTGTCCAGCAATGGGGCAAAAGCGAAGAGCACCTTCACCCTGGCGGTCTCGGCCTACGCCCTCGCCATATCCGAGGCCACGCTGCAGAGCAAAAGCCTAACCTATTCCAAATTAAAAGGAGAAGCCTTAAGCAAAGGTGTTGGTAAGTAACAGGGGTCGGAAATCCACCCCATATACCCAAGAGGGTGTTCTACAGTGTGCATGGTGGTCGGAGGGGGCTCCCCGCTGCGTGCATGGTGGTCGGGGACTACAGGATAAGACATGAGGGAGCGAGTTGAGTAGTCAGTACTGACTGCTGCAGCTCGAGGTTGTTGTTGGACTACCAGGATAAGATATAATACGATAAGAGAGCAGAACCAGTTGACATTGCAGTCTCTAGGTTGTTTGTTGTGATTACAGGAATTAAGACATGAGAGCACAGAGTAGAGTAGAAGTAGTAGTAGTGACTGACAAGAGCTCTAGATGTGAATACGGATAAGACATGAGAGCAGACAGAAACAGTGGAACATGCCAGTATGGTGTTTTTGTTTGGACTACAGGATAAGAAATGAGTGACGACTGAGAGCAGAATAGTTACTGCAGCGTAGGTGTGACTACAGGATAAGACCATGAGAGCAGAAAAACAGTGGACTGCAGCTCTCTAGGTTGTGCAATACAGGATAAGTACATGAGAGCAGAGTAGTATGATGCAGCTCTAGGTGTTGTTGTGACTACCGGGATAAGATATGAGAGCAGAAAAAGACAGTGAATGCATGCAGCTATAGGTAGTTTTTATGGTTTTGTGGACGGACAGGATAAGACATGGCATGAGGAGCAGACATAGTGACCCGCAGCTCTAGAATGTGACTACAGGGATTAAGACATGAGAGCAGAATAGTGACTGCAGCTCTAGATGTGGACTAAAGGATAAGACATGAGAGCAGAACAGTGACGGCAGCTCAGGTGTGTGATAAAAGGAAATTATATTTACGACATTGAGAGCAGAACAGTGACTGACAGCTTATAGGTTTGGTTGTGACTACAGGGATTAAGGCATAGAGAATGAGATGGAGAGGAGAGCAGGAAACAGTTGACTGCCGGCTCTAGGTTGTGACTACATGGATAATGTACATGAGAGCCAGAAAATGACAGACCAGAATAGTGACTGAAGCTCTAGTGTGACTACCGGATAAGACATAGAGAGCAGAGTAGGACTGCAGCTCTAGGTGGTTGATACAGGATAAGACATCACATGGAGAGCCAGAAAACAGTGACTGCAGCTCTCGGTTGTGACACAGATAAGACATTGAGAGCAGAGAACAGTGACTGCAGCTCTAGATGTGACTACAGATATAAGGACATCGAGGCGCAGAAACAGTTGACTGCAGCTATAGGGTGTGGATACAGGATAAGATATATGAGAGCCAGAACCGTGACTGCAGTAAGGTGTGACTACGGATAAGGCCATGAGAGCAGAACAGGGAAGCAGAACAGCAGAACAGCTCTGGTGTGACTACAGGTAAAGACATGAGAGCAGGAGTAGTGACTGCAGCTCTAGGTGTGACGACAGGATAAGACATGAGAGCAGAGTAGTAGTGACCTTGCAGCTCTAGGTGTCTGTGCTAACAGATAAAGACCAATGAGCGCAGAACAGGGACTGCAGCTATAGGTTGTGTGACTACAGGATAAGACATGAGAGCAGAACAGTGACTGCAGCTCTAGGCTGTGTTGACTACAGGATAGACCATGAGAGCAGAACAGTTGACCTGAGCTCTAGATGTGTGTCTACAGATAAGAAATGAGAGCAGAATAGTGACTGCAGATCTAGATGTGACTACAGGATAAGACATGAGAGCAGAACAGTGAATGCCGCTCAGGTGTGTTGAATACAGGATAAGACATGAGAGCAGAACAGTGAAGCAGAAACGCTATAGGTGTGACAAGGATAAGACAATGAGAGCAGAGTAGGGACTGCAGCTTACTAGGTGTGAACTACAGGATAAGATATGAGAGCAGCACCAGTGATGCCTCTTAGGTGTGACTACAGGATAAGACATGAGAGAGAAGAATAGTGACCTGCCAGCTCTAGATGTGTGACTACAGGTATAAGACATGAGAGAAGGAACAGTGACTGCAGATCTAGGTGTGAAACAGGATAAGAATGAGAGCAGAAAACAGGGACTGCAGCTCTTAGTTGTGCTACAGGATAAGGCATGAGAGCAGAAAGTGACTGAGCTCTAGGTGTGACTACAGGATAAGACATGAGATGGGAAGAATAGTGGACGGCAGCTTAGGTGTGACTACAGGATAAGACATGAGAGCAGGTAGTGATGCAGCTTAGGTGTGACTACAGGATAGAATAAACATGAGAGCAGAAAGTTGACTGCAGCTCTAGTGTGAATACAGGATAAGACATGAGAGCCAGAAAACAGTGACTTGCAGCTTCTAGGTGTGACTCTACAGATAAGACAGAGAGCAGAATAGTGGGACGCAGCTCTAGAGGGATACAGGATAGACATGAGAGAGAAATTAGTGACTGCACAGTCTAGGTGTGTGGAACTAAAGGAGAAGAAAATGAGCGCAGAAACAGTGGATGCAGCTAAACTCTAGGTGGATACAGGATAATAAGACATAGAGCAGAACAGTGACGCGAACAGCAGAACAGCTCTAGGTTTGACGAAGGCTAAGACATGAGAGAGCAGAGTCGTGAATGCAGCTCTAGGTGTGTGACTACAGGATAGAATGAGAGCGAAACAGTGACTGCAGCTTCTAGGTTGTGTGAATACAGGATAAGAAATGAAGCAGAGTAGTGACTGCAGATTAGCGGAACTACAGATAAGATATGAGAGCAGAACAGTGATGAAGCTATAGGTGTGACTACAGGAGATCGACATGAAGAGCAGAACAGTGATGCAGCTCTAGTGTGACTACAGGATAGAATGAGAGCAGAACAGTGACTGCAGCTCTAGGTTGTGACTACAGGATAAGACATGAGAGCAGAAAGTGGAAGCAGAACAGCAGAACAGCTCTAGGCTTGTTGACTACAGGATAAGACAGAGAGCAGAGTAAGTAGTGAATGCCAGCTCTAGGGTGACTACAGGATAAGATATGAGAGCAGAACAGTGACTGCAGCTCTAGGTGTGACGCAGGCTAAGACATGAGAGCAGAAACAGTGAAGCAGAACAGCAGAACAGCTCTAGGTGTGACTACAGGATAAGACATGAGAGCGGCAGAATAGTGACTGCAGCTCTAGATGGGACTACAGCATAAGACATGAGAGCAGAATAGGACTGCAGATCTAGCTGTGAATACAGGATAAGATATTGGAGAGCAGAAACGTGACTGCCAGCTATAGTGGTGTTGTGACTACAGGATTAAGACATGAGAGCAGAATCGGACTGCAGCTCTAGATGTGACTACAGGATAACGACATGAGAGCAGAATAGTGGATGCAGCTTAGATGTGATACGGATAAGACATGCGAAGAAAGAACAGTGGACTGCGCTCTAGGTGTGACTACAGGAAGACATAGAGCAGAACAGTGACTCCAGCGCTTGTGTTTGTGACTACCGGATAGGCATGAGAGCAGAACAGTGAATGAGATTCTAGGGTGGACACAGGATAAAGACATGAGAGCAGAAATAGTGACTGCAGCTCTAGGTGTGACTACAGGATAAGACATGAGAGAGAACAGAGTGACTGCAGCTCTCGGTGGGACTACAGGATAAGGACATGAGAGCAGAACAGTGAAGCAGAACAGCAGCACAGCTCTAGGTGTGATACGGATAACGACTGAGAGCAGAGTGTGACTGCAGCTCTAGGATGTGACTCAGGATAAGACATGAGCGGAGCAGAACAGTGACTGCAGCTCTAGGTGTGACTACAGGATATAAGACATGAGAGCAGAACAGTGAAGCAGAAAGCAGAACAGATCTAGGTGTGACTACAGGATAAGACATGAGAAAGCAGAGTAGTGATGCAGCTTCCAGGTGTTGTGAATACAGGATAAGATATGAGAGCAGAACAGTGACTGCAGCTCGAGGTGGGACGCGACAGGATAAGAAATGAGAGCAGAGTAGAGTGAGTAGTGACTGCAGCTCTAGAACAACTGTGACTACCGATAAGATATGAGAGCAGAACAGTGACTGCAGCTCAGGTTGGGACTACGGATAAGACATGAGAGCAGAACAGTGACTGCGATCTAGAGTGATCTACAGGATACGACAGAGAGCAGAACAAGTGACGCAGCCTAGGTGTGACTACAGGAGAAGGACATGAGAGCAGAACAGGTGATGGAGCAGATGACAGCAGAGCAGGAACAGCTCTAGGTGTTGTGAACACAGGATAAGACATGAGAGCAGAGTAGTGATGCAGCTCTAGGTGGGACTACAGGATAAGATATGAGAGACAGAACAGTGAGGCAGCTCTAGGTGTGGGACTACGGATTAAGGCATGAGAGCAGAACAGTGCTGCAGGTATAGGTGTTGGGACTAAGGATAAGCTATGAGAGCAGAAGAACAGTGGACTGCAGATCTAGATGTTGTGACTACAGATTCAGACATGAGAGCAGGTAGTGACTGCAGCTCTAGATGTGACTACAGGCTAAGACATGAGAGCAGAAAGTGACTGAAGCTCTAGGTGTGACTACAGGATAAGGGAATGAGAGCAGAATAGTTACTGCAGTCTAGATGTGACTACGGATAAGACATTGAGGCAGAATAGTGAACGCAGCTCTAGCTGTGACTAAGGATAAGATATGAGAGCAGAACAGTGGACTGCAGCTAAGGAGGTGTTGTGACTACAGGATAGAAATGAGAGCGAATAGTGACTGCAGCTCGAGATGTGACTCAGGGGGATAAGACATGTTGAGAGCAGCCCAGTGACTGCCAGATCTAGGTGTTGTGACTACAGGATAAGACATGAGAGCAGAGGTAGTGACTGCAGCTCTAGGTTGTGACACCGATTAAGACATGAGAGCAGAACAGTGACTGAGCTTAGTGTGCTGGTGATAACAGGATAAGACATTAGAGCAGAATAGTGACGAGCTCTAGGTGTGACTACAGGATAGACATGAGAGCAGAGTAGTGGACTGCAGCTCTAGGTGTGGATACAGATCCAAAGACATGAGAGCAGAACAGTGACTGCAGCTCTAGATGTGACTACAGGATAAGACATGAGAGCAGAACAGTGACTGCAGCTCTAGATGTGACTACAGGATAAGACATGAGAGCAGAATAGTGACTGCAGCTCTAGATGTGACTACAGGATAGACATGAAGCAGAACAGTGACTGCAGCTATAGGTGTGACTCAGGATAAGCATGAGAGCAGAACAGTGCAGCAGAACAGCCAGAAAGCTATAGGTGTGACTTACAGGATAAGAAGAGAGCAGAGTAGTGACTGCAGCTCTAGGTGTGACTACAGGATTAAGATATGAGAGCAGAACAGTGACTGCAGCTCTAGATGTGACTACAGGATAAGACATGAGAGCAGAACAGTGACTGCAGCTCTAGATGTGACTACAGGATAAGACATGAGAGCAGAACAGTGACTGCAGCTCAGGTGGGATACAGGATAAGAAGGAGCAGACAGTGACTGCAGCTCAGGTTTGTTTGTGACTACAGGATAAGGCATGAGAGAGAACAGTGACTGGCAGCTCTAGGTGTGACTACAGGATTAAGACATGATGAGCAGAATAGTGACGGCAGATCTAGGGTTGACTACAGGATAAGACATGAGGCAGGTAGTGACTGCAGCTCTAGTGTGATACAGGATAAGACATGAGAGCAGAACAGTGACTGCAGCTCTAGGTGTATACAGGATAAGACATGAGAGTCGAAAAACAAGTGGCGCGCTCTAGATTTGATAAGGATAAGACATGAGAGCAGAATAGTGACTGCAGCTCTAGATGTTGATCTACAGATAAGACATGAGAGCAGAATAGTGACTGCAGCTCTAGAGTGACTACAGGATAAAGAATGAGAGCAGAACAAGTGGACTGCAGCTCTGGATAAGGAAAGAAAAGAAATGAGGCAGCTCTGGGACTGTGATGGAGGATACCTCTACGGGCTTGGTGAAGGGATGTTTCTCGGTCAGGTGGTAGTTCTGGAAGTCTCCGGCTTTTTTGTAAGAGACTTTCACATCCATGTTGAGGGTCGTCTTCTCCTCCAGGATGGCGACTTCTGTCAGAGCTTCCAGAGCAACGATTGTGTCCTGGGAAGGGGTGAAGGGCGTGATGGACCTGGGGAAAGCCTGGGCCCCGCGCCCACGCACGGGCCCAGTCCCACCCGCACCGGGCCCAGTCCCACAAGCACCGGGCCCCATGTCCCACCCGCACCGGGCCCAATGTCCCACCCCGACACCGGGCCCCGCGTCACCACACTACCGGCACAGTGGGTATGATTGAGTGAGAATGGCATGCCTGGTTTACACATGACGTGATGGGCTTGGGCGGGGTGTTGCTGAGGCAGGACCCACCGTGGGTGTGATGCAGGACCCCTTCATGCACTGTGTCACCACTGACCTGGGTGGAGAAGAATCCTCCCTCGTAGCGTTGCTGCTCCTTCAGCCAGCGCACCACCGGTACGGCGTATTCCTTGTCTCCCTTCTTCAGGACGGTCAGGAGCGCGTACCCCGTGGTCTCCACCATTCTCGCCGTCTCGGTGCCGGGCACTGTCGCGTCAAACTTATTGAGTGAATCTTTCCAGTATCGATAGACGGGAGGATAACCTACGAGACATCAGGGGTCACAGCTCTATCTGCCTCCTATCTTCACGACAGGCAAGCAGAGGATTCTTACAAAGTGAGCAATGAAAACACAAATACTTGAGAGAGAAAATTGCACGAAAGGAAAGAGGGGAGGAGCAACAGAAGAAAACCATGAAGGCAGCGGGGAGAAAAAGCAGACCAACATGCACGCAGCGGGGAGCGAAGGAGAGAGAAGAGGAGAGCCCCTCGACCACCATTCACGCAGCGGGGAGCCCCCTCGACTTCAACATACACCAGTAGGGAAAGCCCCCTTCGAAAAACACCAAGCACCGAAGAGGGGAGCCCCCTCCGACAACATGCAAGAAGCGGGGAGCCCATCGACCACCCATGCACGCAGCGGGGAGCCCCCTACATCGGGAGGGAATCCTTTTCAGAGAAGTGTCGGCTTAGCGGAGAGCAGGGACCACGTCATCAGGTCAGATCAGCATCTGTCCATATATGGTCACTGCATCTCCTAGGGTTCCCCAGAGCAGACATCGGGAGGGAATCCTTTTCAGAGAAGTGTCGGCTTAGCGGAGAGAGCAGGGACCACGTCATCAGCTTCAGAGAAGTGTCGGGTTAGCGGAGAGCAGGGACCACGTCATCAGCTTCAGATCACCATCTGTCCATATATGGTCACTGCATCTCCTAGGGTTCCCCAGAGCAGACATCGGGAGGGAATCCTTTTTAGAGAAGTGTCGGGCTTAGCGGAGAGAGCAGGGACCACGTCATCAAGTCAGATCAGCATCTGTCCATATATGGTCACTGCATCTCCTAGGGTTCCCCAGAGCAGACATCGGGAGGGAATCCTTTTCAGAGAAGTGTCGGCTTAGTGGAGAGCAGGGACCACGTCATCAAGTCAGATCAGCATCTGTCCATATATGGTCACTGCATCTCCTAGGGTTCCCCAGAGCAGACATCGGGCAGGGAATCCTTTTCAGAGAAGTGTCGGCTTAGCGGAGAGCAGGGACCACGTCATCAGGTCAGATCAGTATCTGTCCATATATGGTCACTGCATCTCCTAGGGTTCCCCAGAGCAGACATCGGGCAGGGAATCCTTTTCAGAGAAGTGTCGGCTTAGTGGAGAGCAGGGACCACGTCATCAGGTCAGATCAGCATCTGTCCATATATGGTCACTGCATCTCCTAGGCTTCCCCAGAGCAGACATTGGGCAGGGAATCCTTTTCAGAGAAGTGTCGGCTTAGCGGAGAGCAGGGACCACGTCATCAGGTCAGATCACCATCTGTCCATTTATGGTCTCCAGGGCTTCCCCAGACACAAGCTCTTTATATAATTAAATTACATAAAGTTTTGGCCCAGGCTGAGATTCGAACCTGGGACCTTGTGCACCATAGACAGGACTAACTGAGCTATAAGCCCAGGGATACAGAGCTGGGGATTTCTGGTAACTAAGAAGTGTTATCAGCCATTTACACTGTGACACAAACTAATGCACTGATATATAGAGAGGGATCTTCTCAGAGATTATTATTGTAATTATTGAGACTTATTATTATTATAAATGTTATTATTTTTATTATTATGGAGATGATTATTAATAATAGTAAAAATAATAATAATCATCTCAATAATAATAATAATAGTCTCCATAATAATAATAATAGTCTCAATAATAATAATAATAATAGTTGCAATAATTACAATAATCTGAGAAGATCCCTCCATATATACCTAGGCAGTATACAGTCATAGTTCTTAGTTACCAAAATTCTCCATCTTGTTAATCACAGAGGTTATAGCTCAGTGGGTTGAGGCACTGTGACATTATTGTACATGGACACTGCAGATTCTGGGTTCAAATCCCAATGAGGATAATTTTTTTTTTTTTTATTGAGATGATTTTTATTATTTTAATATGGCTAAAATTTGGGGCGTGGCCAGGGAGTGATTGGGGGTGTGGCTTAGGGGGATCGCCGCGGCATTTTGTCCCTCTTTCCTTTTCACAAATGTTGGGAGGTATGGGGAAGTAGCCGCTTGTATCAGGCACATTGGGCGCAGGATACAGGTTGTATCTATATGTAATAGACCCGAGGAGGGGGCATCTGTGTATGGGGGCTGAATGGTAATATAAGAGGGGTCTGTACAGGGGTTCACTAGGTGCCCCAGATCTTTTGGTCTGAGTTTCTGTGGTGTCCCTGCCTCCTGTCACTTCGCTGCGTCTTTTTCATGCAACTGTACAGGAGCCTGGACAGAGATCAACTCCATCCTCTGCCCCGGACACAGGCCACGCCCCCAGCCCCCCAAGCCTGGTTAACCCCTTACTGTCTGTGGAGCAGTGTGATAGCAGCTCTCCACATATCAGCCCCTCCTGACAAGCAGTGTGATAGCAGCTCTCCACATATCAGCCCCTCCTGACAAGCCGTGTGATAGCAGCTCTCCACATATCAGCCCCTGGCCCATGATCGAAGTAGGGAGATTGTAAATGGCTGCTGAGATCAAGGTGGGGGGGTGTTATGGTTGGGCAGATGACCGAGACCAGATTTCCTCAAATGGACCGTAATTTTCGGTGTAGTTTTAGTTTCATTTTTGTTGCTTAAAGTAAGAAGTTGGACAATTCGTCTGTATTCCCATTGTGTTTTTGGGGGCGAAGTTGATATTATTGATGATGTGGTCCGGTAGCGGTATAAGTGAGGCCGGTTTCTAGAAAGGGTGATGAAACCTCCAATGGTTTTGTGTGATCTATGAATATGTTAAGATAGTTTGGCATTCGGTCCCTGGTGGAAAGTCTGGATGGTCAGAGATTGGGGTGAGGGGGACCATTATTTACAAGAGGTCTTGTGGTTTCAGGTGATTTAGTCAGTATGTTCAATGTTCTGGTCGGCCTGATAAATGGAAGTTGTTTAACGAGGGGAAGAAGAAAAAAACAGAAGCAGCACGACCAGGGGGACAGCGCCCCCTCCGTCAGGGAGGGGCGGGGGGAGAAGTGGTTCTTCAAGCTTTACCATAGTTTAGATCTCTGGTGGAAACCAGTCCGTTATTGGCCAGGGCTTGCAGCATATAAAAGTATCCTTTAACCCAATAGCGCAATAAGACGTACCTTACGTTCGTACTGCGCATGGTCCGGGACGTCTGAAAGGGCTCACGGGCGAGCCCTTTCATACTCACCGGCATTGCTTCATAAGGAAGAAAAAGGAAAACCGGACATTGCATATAAAAAAGAGAGAGGGGGATTCTGAAAACCGGACTCGCTGGGGGGCTGAACCTTTGAATCGCCGCCGGCAAAAGCTGCCGGCGCATATAAAGAGCCGAGCGGCTCTGTGGGGCGGCCGCCATCATTGGCTCCGATCGTATCCCCCGTCGTACGTCACCAGTGAGAGCGGCGATCGTGCCATGCACCTGGGATACACACAATGAATCCGACGGTCATCATGTTTTAATAGGCATCTATTTTTACAATGTCGATACTGCACATTGTAAGATGGTATGCAAAATCCCCATATACTGCCCATACTGTAGTATGGCAGTATAGGTAGGATCAATCAGAACAACCTAGGGTTACAAGTACCTAGGACAGTCTGAAAAATAGTGTGAAAAAAAATAAATAAAAAAAGTTAAAAAAAAAAAATTATGATTAAAAAAAACAAAAATGTCAAAATACATCACCCCACCCCCCTTTCCCTAGAACTGACTATAAATATGCAATAACCCGTACAAAATCTAAAACCATTAGGTTCGGGCCGCGTACCAATAATACACCCTGATCTAATCAAATATAATAAAACCGTTTTGTCACTGCTTTAACCCGCTTAGCGGAAAATAGCGCCCGAAGTCGCAAATGGCATTTCTTTTTTGCCATTTTGAAAAATAGGAAAAAATTCTATTAAAAAGTGATCAAAGGTTCGCACAGTCTAAAAATAGTCTAAGCATTGAAAACGTCCTCAGAGTCGCAAAAACTGACACCACTCACAGACTCCATAACAACCGAAGTAGAAAACGTGTTATTACGAGAAAACAAGAACACGGCAAAATTAAATTTTTTTTCTGTCAGGAGGTTTTAAATTTTGTAAACTGTATGAAAACATTATAAAACCTATACAATTTTGTATCCTCCCCGCTTCCCCGTTATCATATTAGTGAATGAATGAATGAACCTGTCATTGGGCGCACAGTGTAAGCTGTAAAAACAAAGCCCACAAGAAAAGGGGCCAAAATGTTTTTTTCATCATTTTCACATGTCTTCAATTTAGAATTTCTTTTTCTTTTTTTCCCGCTCCACAGTAACACGGCATGATTGTCATACCATCGCCTATGAAGTGCATTGTTTAACGTCAGAAAATAAACCATAACTATACAGCACTGGTACACCACGGAAAAACGTAAAAAAAGTTATAGATTTGAAGGTGGGACGCTGAAAAAATAAACCAACACACAAAACCTACAAAAGAAAGCCTGGTGCCTTAAGGGTTAAAGTCTGGTAGCCTGGTCCACCTATGTGTTTTGTCTACGTTTAGTTGATTTTTTGGATTATTAGGTGTTGACGGACCCATAAGAATCTCGGTTTATGTATTAAAGATGAGAGTTTGTTTCCGCTTATTTAAGGCTCTTCCTGGTGCTGATTGAAAGGGGGCCCAATCGGTCCCGTTTTGCGGAACGACGAACGGAATCCGGTTGTCTTCTTCTGATGACCTCCTTCTCCCTCCCCGGCAGCTAGAAAGGAATGGTCACCGCTTTTTAGTCTGATTTATCTATCACGCAGGGATCTTTTGGAACCTGTCCGTAGTGTGTTGAAGTGTGGGGAGGTGTTGGTTGTGAACCGGTATATGGTCTTGATGTTTGGTTTGTGGACCTCATCGGTAAGTAGAAGGCCGTCCTTCTCTTCGCATCCTGTGCATGGGTTCATTATTCTTTATTACGTATACGTCTAGCTTCATACCCTATTCCCTATGCTGTGGAGTTTAGACGGGAGTTCGGTATTTGGTGGTTGTGAAACCTTCCAAAAGGTTTGTAATTGTGTATGAGGATAGGGAGGATTTGTCTGGATTAGTGAGGATATTATTAACACGTCATCTGCGAATGCAGAACAAGTTGTAGAGGTTTCTCCTATTCTGATTCTGTTATTTGGGTGCTTGCTTATAGCTACCAGAAGGTGTGATGACAATGCATACAGTAATGGTGAAAGGGGACATCCCTGTTGGTGACCGTTGTGTTGATTGTAAAGTAGGGGATATGTCCGTTGATTCTGATTTGGGCTTTGGGGTGATTTATATAGGGCCTGTATTTTTGTCAGCATGTTGTGCCCCCTTCCTAGTTGTTTTAAGGTTGCATCTAGGAATTCCAGTCCACCCGGTCAGAGTCGTAGAGATAAGGAGTCGAGAAAGGGCCCGAAGAAGATGTTTTATTGCATGGTGGATGAGTGAGAAGGTCTTTAAGTGTTATCTCTAGCATCATATTGGTATAAATCCTACTTGGTCCGGATGACTAGAAGATCCGAGGAGTTGGACAAATTTCTGCTATGAGTTGGCGAAATTTTTGTTGTCTGTTTTATAAGTGAGAGGGTCTATAGCTTTGGCACAATTGGGGGGTCTTTCCCTTCTTTGGGTAAACAGTAACGTATGCATGGAGGGAAGGGGGTGGGAATTGTACAGTGTCAGAGACCGCGTTGAAGGTTTCTAAAAAGGGGGGGTATACTTCTTCCGTTATTGTTTTATAGAAATGGCGGGTATAGCATCTGGCCTGGGCTCTTACCATATGGTAAGGAGTGTAGACTTGACGCAGTTCCTCTGCTGTGAGGTTCTTCCAAGCGGTCTGTTTCTTCTTTGATATTGTGGGAAGTGAAGTCTTGATATATTGTGCCTAGAGTTTTGACTGCTGATGGGGCACATTGGTTGTGGAAGGTTGGGGAGGTTATAGAGCTCTGAGTAATAATCAAATAAATGATTTAGCAATTTCCTCTGTCTTGTGCACAATAGAGCCTGTTGCTGTTTTATATTGGAATAAAGGATGCCGCTTTTTTATCCTTAAGGCTCTGGCTAGATATTTGCCTGGTTTATTGCTCCATTTCATATATTGTTCGGGAGCAGATCTGATGAAGTCTTTTTTTTTTGGTTTATTAATGTGTTTATCTATGTCTGACCAGAGGGAGTTAAGCGTTTAGTTGTAAGGTAGTTTATGTTTATTTTAAGGGTTGTGTAATTTTGTGAGACGTCTGGAGTTTGGCTTCTGCCGCTTCTTTAATGGTGCTCCGTGTTTAATTAAAACTCCCTAAATGAGCCTTCAGGGTTTCCCAGCGTGTTGTTGTGGTGGGTGGTTGTGTGTCTCGATTATGTTCTTTCTTAAGTGTTGTTGCTGTTCTTTTAGTTCTGCAAGGCAGTTTGGATCTTTAGTAGCGATTCGTTTAGTTTCCAGTTATATGAAGAGCGTTTGTGGGGAATAGTGCTCGGTACAGAATACTGGGGCATGGGTCGGAGAGGAGTATGAAACCTATTTTTGGAGTTTTGAGCTATGGAAAGCAGTTTGTTGCGTGAAGATTAATCTATTTCTACTGTATGAGTGTGTGGTGTTGAGAAGAAGGTTTATTAGTCTTTAACTTCCGGGTTTTGGAGTTCCAAATGTCACAAAGCTGCATTCTTTTAAAGGAAACCTACCACTTTAAAATGACCCTTCTGACCCACAATACCTTAAGCTAGCTCAGGATGAGCTGATGCGGACCATATTTTCAATTAAAAAGAAAAACCGCTGTATTTGTAGAAAAATTATTTTCTGTGGTAGTAAAATCTCTCTTCGGCGTTCTGTAAGCGTCATGCGGCGCGAACCCCGGACCCGGCTCTGCGGTCACGCTCTCGTCAGACGCCGCTCCGTCATAATTTGCTGCTGTGCCGAGAGCCGGTGACGTACACGAGCTCTCGGCACACTAGCGCATGCGCACCACCTATTCCTGGCGCGTCGCGGCGGGATCCCTGCGCATGGGCGTAATATAGCGGCAAGCCTAGTGGAGGTGGTCTTCCCGGTTTCTCTCCGAAGCCTCGCGATACTACGAGGCTTCGGACTTCGCGCAGCGCAATGGATCCGGCCGCGACGCGCCGGGAGGAGGGGAGGTGGTGCGCATGCGCTAGTGTGCCCGAGAGCTCGGTGACGTCAACCGGCTCTCGGGCACAGCAAAATTAAGTGACGGGAGCAGCGCTGACGAGAGCGGACCGCAGAGCAGGGTCCGGGGTGCGCCGCATGACGCTTACAGAGCGCCGAAGAGAGATTTTACTACCACAAGAAAATAATTTTTCTACAAATACAGCGGTTTCTGGTTAATTGAAAATATGGTCGGCATAAGCTCATCCTGAGCTAGCTTAAGGTATTTGTGGGTCAGAGGGTCTTTAAAGTGGTAGTTTCCTTTAAGTTCTTTTCTAATTCTGTTTCAGTTTATTGTAGGAGATGGATGATTACCTGATGATGTGGTCTATCACATGGGTTAATGCACAAGTTTGAAATCACTACAAGGACTGTGATCCCCGTGGAGATAAGCACAATTCACATTATTAGTATTTATGAGTTCGTTTGTCTATGTTTGGAGCATAGATGGTTGGCGATAGTAAATAGTGTACCTTGAATATCACATCTCAGGAATAGAACCTGGCGTTATTGTCAGTTTTGAATCTCTTTAATCTTAAAAGGAACACTTTGTGATTGAAAATTGATACACCTTGTTGACTTTCCTTCTGGGTTGGTGCAGTGGAAAGATGTTGGGTAATATCTGTTTTAGTGTCTGGAGTGTGGTTAGTTTAAAGGTGTTTCTTGGAGACACAATATGTGAACTTTTTGCTTGTGCATGTTGTAGAGGAGTTAGATCTCTTTTCTGGTTGGTTGAGTCCTTTTATATGAGAGATGCTATTTAATGATGGAAAGCATTTTCCTTTTATAGTCAAGTTTCATGTATAAGCATTATTTCAGTTAAGTTGACCGGGTGGGGGGTTGAGGGGATTAGGGTAAGGAGGAGAGGAAAGAACTGGGTACCGGACTTAAAAGAGAAAAGCGGGCTTTTATCTAATGTTCGATGCAGTTAAGCAGTGTAGGAACCGTAATAACTATATTACAGCTTAGCCTATTGGGGGTAGATGTTTGTATACAGGGGTCTTTCGTTCCGCTTAGAGAAAGAGGTTCGTATGGGCGTTTTATATGGGTCCGTGCGGGCCTAGTATGGTTAGGATGATCGGTGTGGTGTGTTCGGGGTATTATAGAGTAGAATTGAGTGTGGGGGGGGAGTCCTTGAGGGTCCGGGGAATTTTTAATTTTCCGGAGGGAATGTATTTTCTGGTATCAGATGGTGTATCAAATAAGGTCTGGGAGAGGAGTGTTTTGTTGGGACCGAAGATCATTTGATTCTTAGTAAAGGAAAAATATTGTAGCACAGTTTTGTGTTGACAGAGATTGAATATTGAATCTACATGGTAGATCTAAACTCGGCTCTAGTAATGTGTCCAGAAGCCCTAGTGAGGGTCGCGGTTCGATTTTATGTAATGGTGGATCAGTTTTGGATCCGCTATAGTGGGGTGTTTTAGTTGGAGACCGCGTGCTCACTCTGGGGTCCAGTAACATTATATAGTAACAAAACCTATAGAATACATAACTATCTGGCAAGAAAATTGTGTAACACAAGTTGTCTTAATTATAGTGTGTGATACCGGAACGAGTTAGCGGCTCCCATTTTTGTGTTCTAAGAACGAATCTTGAGCGTATCGATTAGTTGGAGTGATGCAGTGGGGTACCGCGAAGTCGCTCCGGTTCACAGTTAATAAATGCGCCTATAAACATTATATAATATCTATACGTTTGGTTTAGCAGAAAGGCATTACAGTTACTGGTAGGTTAACATCACCAGATGTGTTGTTTTTAAGGTTTTCAGTTGAAGGTGTCTGTTAGCTCTCTGCCTCTGAGGTCGAGGCGGTGTATGTTTGTAAGAAGGATCTTGATTATAGTCGCAGCTCTTGGTGCTTGTCTTTGTGTGTTGATCGCGGAAGGGGTCATCAGTTGGGGAGCGTATAGGTGGGAGGTGAGCTCGTCGAGGAACGATGTCAGATCTCAGGATGTGTCAGCGGTACTTGATTGCTTCTGTTTAGCATGCCAAAGCGAATGGGAACTCCCCACATGTAGATGATGTTTTTATCTTGGAGAATGATAGCAATGGACGTGTAAGCTCTTTGGCGTAGAGGGAATAAAGTTATTTTTGCTCCGTCGAAGTCTATTTCGCCTCTATTTGGTATTACTTCTGCATATTTGTTCTTTAAGCGAATTAATAATGTATGCGAAGATTACGTCTCGTGGTCTCGAGGGGTCGGCACTTCTTGCTCTAGAGCTCTGTGTGCTCTATCTATATCAATTGGAGTATCTGGTCGACGATCTAGAAGGCCATTGAAGATGCCAGTAAGGGTGGGGATAGATCTGTTGTGTGTTGTAGTTCTGGGAGACCTCTAATTTCTTATATTGTTCCTTCTATTTTCGTTTTCCAAGTCGTCTATTTGTGCCGCTAGATGCGCTGTTGGCTTTCTTGGCTATTTGTGGAGGCTTGCAGGTCCATAATGTGGAGGAAAACCTCTGATTTAAAGGCTTCTAGCTCTCTTCTATTCTGTCTTGTGAAAGAAGATACATCTCATTGGACTTTTTGTAGGTCTGTTCCAGGCTCCCTTCAATTCAGATGCAAGAGAGTCCATATCACTTTGATGGCAGAAGAGCCAGTTAATGCTTGTGAGTTCAGGGTGGTCTTCAGTGCTAGGACTGCTTCCTCAGGTGGGGTAAGTTTGTGAGTAGTTCAGCATAGTTCCTGATTTTTGTGGAAATGTTAGTGGTTAAGGTTCTGTTGGTGCACCTTGATCATTTTCATTTCCATTAGTTTCACAGTTTGCGGCTGCTTTCTAGCATTAGTTTTGATTATTTTGAGGGAGGAATATTTCCAAGCCTCCGGTGTTCCCTGCCTCCTTTTTTGTGGGAGTGAGGATTTTGCTGTTGGGGCTTGTGTGGAGAGCCATGATAGTGAGCTTTTGAGCTTTTGGCACTCTCAGGTTAAGTGTGAGTTATCAGTGCAGACTTAGCCCTTATCTCAGTGATGGCTGAATCACCCTTGTCTGCCTGTCTTATTGTTCTCCTTATCTTCTGATCTGGAAGGAAGGAGCCCCGCAGCTTCTGATGTTGGTCTCTTTCACTGCTTGTCCTGCACCACGTGGAGAGAGATGGCGTGCAGGGCCTCCTGAGGGAGCTGGCGCTTCTTGTAACAAAGGTTGTAAAAGTTGCAGATGGGTGCAATTTGGGATTCCCCGGTCTTGCAGCCTCTTAGAGGATCTCTCTTGTGTCGGACTCCCCCATATACGATGGGTTGCAGACCCCTAATTGTTGTGGGCCCAGAGCAGAGCTCTCTTACATGCTGCTTCTCTGCAACACGGCTGTACAGGAGGGGCTGATATGGGGAGAGCTGCTATCACACTGTTGTCAGGAGGGGCATGATATGTGGAGAGCCGCTATCACACGGCTTGTCAGAGAGGCTGATATGGAGAGCTTGTATCACAAGGCTTGCAGAGAGGTGATATGTGGAGAGCTGCTATCACACTGCTTGTCAGGAGGGGCTGATATGTGGAGAGCTGCTATCACACGGTTGTCAGGAGAGGCTGATATGTGGAGAGCTGCTGTCACACTGCTTGTCAGGAGGGGTGATATGTGGAGAGCTGCTATCACACTGCTTGTCAGGAGGGGCTGATATGTGGAGAGCTGCTATCACACGGCTTGTCAGGAGGGGCTGATATGTGGAGAGCTGCTATCACACGGCGTCAGGAGGGGCTGATATGTGGAGAGCTGCTATCACACGGCTTGTCAGGAGGGCTGATATGTGGAGAGCTGCTATCACACGGCTTGTCAGGAGAGGCTGATATGTGGAGAGCTGCTATCACACGGCTTGTCAGGAGAGGCTGATATGTGGAGAGCTGCTATCACACGGCTTGTCAGGAGGGGTTGTATGTGGAGAGCTGCTATCACACGTTGTCAGGAGGGCTGATATGTGGAGAGCGCCTATCACACGGCTTGTCAGGAGGGGCTGATATGTGGAGAGCTGCTATCACACGGTTGTCGGAGGGGCTGATATGTGACGAGCTGCTATCACACGGCTTGCAGGAGAGGCTGATATGTGGAGAGCCGCTATCACACGCTGTCAGGAGGGGCTGATATGTGGAGAGCTGCTATCACACGGCGTCAGAGGGCTGATATGTGGAGAGCTGCTATCACACGGCTTGTCAGGAGGGGCTGATATGTGGAGAGCTGCTATCACAACGGCTTGTCAGGAGGGGCTGATATGTGGAGAGCTGCTATCACACTGCTTGTCAGGAGAGGCTGATATGTGGAGAGCTGCTATCACACGGCTTGTCAGGAGAGGCTGTATGTGGAGAGCTGCTATCACACGGCTTGTCAGGAGAGGCTGATATGTGGAGAGCTGCTATCACACTGCTTGTCAGGAGAGGCTGATATGTGGAGAGCCGCTATCACACTGCTTGTCAGGAGGGGCTGAATGTGGAGAGATGCTACTCACACGGCTGTTTCAGGGGGGCTGATATGTGGAGAGCTGCTACACACGGCTTGTCAGTGAGGGGCTGATAGTGGAGAGCTGCTATCACACAGGCTTGTCAGGAGGGGCTGATATGTGGAGAGCTGCATCAACGGCTTTCAGGGGGGGCTGATATGTGGAGAGCTGCTATCACACGGGCTTGTCAGGAGGGGAGGGCTGATATGTGGAGAGCTGCTATCACACTGCTTGTCAGGAGAGGCTGATATGTGGAGAGCCGCTATACAAGGGCTTGTCAGGAGGGGCTGATAGTGGAGAGCCGCTATCACACGGCTTGTCAGGAGAGGCTGATATGTGGAGAGCTGCTATCACACTGCTTGTCAGGAGAGGTGAATGTGGAGATGCTATCACACGGCTTGTCAGGAGGGGCTGAATTGGAGAGCCGCGACAACGGCTGTCAGGAGGGGCTGATATGTGGAGAGCCGCATCACAAGGCTTGTCAGGAGGAGGCTGAGATGTGGGAGAGCCGCTATCACAATGCTTGTCGGAGGGGCTGATATGTGGAGAGCCGCTACACACAGGCTTGTCAGGAGAGGCTGATATGGGAGAGCTGCATCACAATGCTTGTCAGGAGGGGCTGATATGTGGAGAGCGCTATCACACGGCTGTTCAGGAGGGGGCTGATATGTGGAGAGCCGCTATCACACGGCTTGTCAGGAGAGGGCTGATATGTGGAGAGACTGCTATCACACTGCTTGTCAGGAGAGCTTGATATGTGGAGAGCTGCTATCAAGGCTTGTCAGGAGGGTGATATGTGGAGAGCTGCTATCAAACGGCTTGTCAGGAGGGGCTGATATGTGGAGAGCCGCTATCACACGGCTGCAGGAGAGGCTGTATGTGGAGAGGCTGACTATCACAAGGCTTGTCAGGAGAGGCTGATATGTGGAGAGAGGCTATAACACGGCTTGTCAGGAGGAGGGCTGATATGTGGAGAGCTGCTATCACACGGCTTGTCAGGAGAGAGGCTGATATGTGGAGAGCTGCTGCTATCACACGGCTTGTGGCAGGAGGGGCTGATATGTGGAGAGCTGCTATCACACTGCTTCAGGAGGGGCGATATGTGGGAGCCGCTATCACACTGCTTGCAGGAGGGGCTGATATTGTGGAGAGCTGCTATCACACGGCTTGTCAGGAGGGGCTGATATGGGAGAGCTGCTATCACACGGCGTTGCAGGAGAGGCTGATATGTGGAGAGCTGCTATCACACATGCTGTCAGGAGGGGCTGATATGTGGAGAGCTGCTATACACTGCTTGTCAGGAGGGGCTGATATGTGGAGAGCTGCTATCACAACGCCTGTAGGAGGGGCTGATATTGGAGAGCGCTATCACACGGCTTGTCAGGAGGGGCTGATTATATGTGGAGAGCTGCTATCACACGGCCTTGTCAGGAGAGGCTGATATGTGGAGAGCTGCTACACACGGCTCTTGTCAGGAGAGGCTGATATGTGGAGAGCCGCTATCACACCGCTTGTCAGGAGGGGGCTGATATGTGGAGAGCTGCTATCACACTGCTTGTCAGGAGGGGTGATATGTGGGAGAGCCGCTATCACACGGTTGTCAGGAGGGGCTGATATGTGGAGAGCTGCTATCACACGGGTTGTCAGGAGAGGGGCTGATAGTGGAGAGCTGCTATCACACGGCTTGTCAGGAGGGCTGATATGTGGAAGAGCTGCTATCACACGGCTTGTCAGTAGAGGGCGTAGAGGTGATATGTGGAGAGCTGCTATCACACGTGCTTGTCAGGAGAGGGGCTTGATATGTGGAGAGCTGCTATCACACTGCTTGTCAGGAGGGGGTGATATGTGGAGAGTGCTATCACACGGCTTGTCCGGAGAGGCTGATATGTGGAGAGCCGCTATCACACGCTTGTCAGGAGGGGCTGTATGTGGAGAGCTGCTATCACACGCTTGTCAGGAGAGGCTGATATGTGGAGAGCTCGATCACACGGCTTGTCAGGAGGGGCTGATATGTGGAGAGTGCTATCACACGGTCTTGTTCAGGAGAGGCTGATATGTGGAGAGCTGCTATCCACAAGGCTTGTCAGGAGAAGGGTGATATGTGGAGAGCCGCTATCACACGGCTTGTCAGGAGGGTGATATGTGGAGAGCTGCTATCACACGGCTTGTCAGGAGGGCTGATATGTGGAGAGCTGCTATCACACGGCTTGTCAGGAGGAGCTGATATGTGGAGAGCTGCTATCACACGGCTGTCAGGAGGGGCGTTGGGCTGATATGTGGAGAGCTGCTATCACACGGCTTGTCAGGAGGGGCTGATATGTGGAGAGCTGCTATCACACGGCTTGTCAGGAGGGGCTGATATGTGGAGAGCTGCTATCACACGGCTTGTCAGGAGGGGCTGATATGTGGAGAGCTGCATCACACTGCTTGTCAGGAGGGGCTGATATGTGGAGAGCTGCTATCACACTGCTTGTCAGGAGGGGCTGATATGTGGAGAGCTGCTATCACCGGCTTCCCTTGTCAGGAGAGGCTGATATGTGGAGAGCTGCTATCACACGGCTTGTCAGGAGGGGCTGATATGTGGAGAGCCGCTATCACACGGCTTGTCAGGAGAGGCTGATATGTGGAGAGCTGCTATCACACGGCTTGTCAGGAGGGGCTGATATGTGGAGAGCTGCTATCACACGGCTTGTCAGGAGGGGCTGATATGTGGAGAGCTGCTATCACACGGCTTGTCAGGAGAGGCTGATATGTGGAGAGCTGCTATCACACGGGCTTGTGCAGGAGGGCTGGATATGTGGAGAGCTGACACATGCTTGTCAGGAAGGGCTGATATGTGGAGAGCTGCTATCAACGGCTTGTCAGGAGGGGCGGATATGTGGAGAGGCTATCACACGGCTTGTCAGGAGAGGCTGATATGTGAGAGCTGCTATCACACGGCTTGTCCAGGAGTAGGAGAGGCTGATATGTGGGAGCGTATCACACGGCTTGTCAGGAGAGGCTGATATGTGCGAGAGCCGCTATCACACGCTTGTCAGGAGGAGGCTGATTTTTATGTGGAGAGCTGCTATCACACAGGCTGTCAGGAGGGGCTGATATGTGGAGAGCTGCTATCACACGGCTTGTCAGGAGGGGCTGATATGGGAGAGCTGCTATCACACGGCTGTCAGGAGGGCTGATATGTGGAGAGCTGCTATCCACACGGCTTGTCAGGAGGGGCTGATATGTGGAGAGCTGCTATCACACGCTTGTCAGGAGGGGCGATATGGGAGGAGCTGCTATCACACGGCTTGTCAGGAGGGGCTGATATGTGGAGAAGTGCTATACAACTGCTTGTCAGGAGGGGCTGATATGTGAGAGGCCCAGCTGCTATCACACGGCTTGTCAGGGGGGCTGAATATGTGGAGAGCTGCATACAACAGGCTTGTAAGGAGAGTGAGATGTGGAAGCTGCTATCACACGGTTGTCAGGAGAGGGGGATATGTTGGAGCTGCTATCACAGCTGTCAGCAGGAGGGCTGATAGGAGAGCTGCTATCACACGGCTTGTCAGGAGGGCTGGATATGTGGAGAGCTGCTATCACACGCTTGTCAGGACAGGGGCTGATATGTGGAGAGCTGCTATCACACGGCTTGTCCAGGAGAGGCTGATATGTGGAGAGCTGCTATCACACTGCTTGTCAGGAGGGGACTGATATGTGGAGAGCTGGCTATCCAACCGGCTTTGTCAGGAGAGGCTGATAAGTGGAGAGCTGCTATCACACAACGGTATGGTCAGGAGGATACACAGGTCACGGTGTAGTAGTGTATACACAGGTCACGGTGTAGTAGTGTATACACAGGTCACGGTGTAGTAGTAGTATATACTGTGTGTACCTTAGTTTTCGCCTCCTCCGCTCTCGCGTTGTGCAGTCGTTTTTGGGGTAGAAATGAGGAAGTTGCCGCAGTGTAAAGAAACCACAAAGCCGTCACCTCCTCGTATCTTCAGTCTTATCCCCGGACGTCACATGACAGGAAGTGACAATCGCTGCTCCGCGTAACCTGCGCACAAGAGCCGCAAAAGCTACACGTCTCCAGTCACCACCAGAGCTGCAGCAGCGGCGTAGATATTGGGGTGCGCGAGGGAGTCGGCTGCGGCGTAGATATTGGGGCGCAGGGAGGCGGCTGCAGCGTAGATATTGGGGTGCAGGGAGGCGGCTGCAGCAGCGGCGTGGATATTGGGGTGCAGGGAGGCGGCTGCAGCAGCGGTGTGGATATTGGGGTGCGGCTCCTCTGACAGACCACAGGACTCGTGCAGTAAAAGGCAGGACAGACTTTATTGAAGACGTCGGCTCAGACCAACAAACCTCAAATAAAACCTGAAGACGCTAAATTCAAGTTTTCAGGGATTCCGGGTTTTTTCACATTTAGGTAAATTAAAAGGAAAAAAAAAATTCCACAAAATAAAAACATAAATCACATCTTAACAATAAAAAAAAATCATAATATAAAAGAAAACACTTACTGGAAGAGGTAGATTATTGAGTGGGTGCAGTGACACAAGTGACGCACGTCTGTACAGGATATAAGTTATCAAGAAATCCGTGAGAAAAGGAGAGAAATCAGCCAAAATCACCAGCGCCCCCTGGAGGAGGGAGCAGCACAACGCCGCCGCCAGCGCCCCCTAGAGGAGGGAGCCGCACAACG